>CAMPDV010000389.1:0-306297 GCA_946699065.1 Loxodes magnus
GTAAGCTAATTTCCCTTATAACCTTATATTTTTACCCTAAAGTATAACTTTAATCCTATAACTCAAAATAGAATTTTTCCCTCTTTATCTGATTTTTGGTTCTATAAGTTATGAAAGATTTGTCTGGCAATATGAGCCTTAATAATAATAACTACATTCCTTCTACTATTTTATTCAAACTACTGAATTAAGCTTATGAATAGGTCTTGCTAATTGACATGCCCACAACCGTTAGTTAATTAAATGCTTTCCTATTTCCTAATATTAAATTAACTTCTTTCCTATGTTGGCTATTACATTTAGCTCATTTAAACTGAATAAATTTTTTATTTTATCTCTCTCTTGAAAATCTCTTAGAGGTAAATCTTTTGATACTTCCTATCAATTTATTACAGTGGGGTGCTTTAATCTTTATTATAGTCCCTTCAAAGCTTAATTAAAACACCAAGGTTTCTTTATTCTTAAATATAATCTTATTTGGCTTAATATCTCTTTCAGTTCGCTGCATTGTACAACTTCAAGTTCTTTACTATTATGTATGTTCTGAAAATTTATTTACTCCCTGTCTTAATCTCTCTGTATGCTTATAATCCAAGATTCGTTTCCTAATCTGTTCCTACCCTTAATTAGTAGATGGTTTAAGATATCCAACGACTATCTTTCTTTAGCTATTTAGCAGCTTTAGCGAGTAAGGCCTGAAAAATAAGCTCAGATTTTCTTTCTTCTTAAGCTTATTGAGTAAAAGGCTATTATAGAAATGAAAAGAAATAGATAGCTAATTTGATATAAAAAGAGAGGTATAAGAAGTAAAATGGTTATAAGGGAGTTAGCAATAACTCAAAATAAATTAGTAACTTAAAATAATTTTAATCTACTAATGCATAAATCATAGATATCAGCATTATATCTAATGCTAACTAAAGGCTATTAATTAATATTGTTCTATAATCATAAAATCATTTAAATACTAAAGCTTTTAGCCTTAAAAATTGTTAGATGCTTTTGCTAGTGTTATATAAGTAAAATCTTCAGCGTAATCTGATACTTTAACACCTCATGTAGTGTTATTCATAATCTTGTAAACTCTTTTCATATCTTCTAAATTTTGCTCTTGGCTTACTTCAGCTCTTTTTAACTTAACTTCTTCTCAATGATCTAAATTTTGTAAAATGTGCAACAGATGTTTCAAATAGATGTAGTAATAGCATTTCTCTTTAGGTTTCTTGATTTTCTTTCAATTATAAGGTGATTCAGTTCGTTCAATTGTACTCATCATTACATTTTACTCTTTAATCCTATTTTTCATTCTTTTGACTTATAAGAGCAAATGCTTCATTCTATTAGACATTTTTCTTTTTTGTTGTTCTTCCAAAATTGCGAATTCAATTCTAAGTTCTCAAAATAGTTCCATTTTTGTAAGAGAATACAGGGATCTAAAATAGTAAACAAACCAAAATATAAAATTACTAAAAACAAAATAGCTATTAAAGCTAGTAAATACAAAATGAAAGAATAAAAGAGTTAAATAATAAATATGTTCTATTTAGAAAGAAAATATAAATTAAACGTTTAAAAAAGCTAAAAATGTAATAATCTATAATCAATATAATAAATCTTATATTTAACTTAAATTACTTTGCTAATATTTATAAAATGTCCGAAGCAGACTAATATTGCAATCAAGGAATAAAATATATGAATTAAAAAAATTAACTGGAAGCTTTAGATTTTTTTAACATAGCTACTATATTAGATCCTAATTATGTAGCTGCACACTGTAATAAAGGAGTTTCACTCAAAAACTTAGGAAAATACAGCGAAGCAATCTAGAGCTACGATATAGCTCTCAAAATAGATCCTAATGATGCAGCTACACACTGTAATAAAGGAGTTTCACTCTAAAACTTAGGAAAAAACATCGAAGCAATCTAGAGCTTCGATATAGCTCTCAAAATAGATCCTAATGATGCAGCTACACACTGTAATAAAGGAGTTTCACTCAAAAACTTAGGAAAAAACATCGAAGCAATCTAGAGCTTCGATATAGCTCTCAAAATAGATCCTAATTTAGCAGCTGCACACTGTAATAAAGGAGTTTCACTCTAAAACTTAGGAAAAAACATCGAAGCAATCTAGAGCTTCGATATAGCTCTCAAAATAGATCCTAATTTAGCAGCTACACACTGTAATAAAGGAGTTTCACTCAAAAACTTAGGAAAAAACATCGAAGCAATCTAGAGCTTCGATATAGCTCTAAAAATAGATCCTAATTTAGCAGCTGCACACTGTAATAAAGGAGTTTCACTCTAAAACTTAGGAAAAAACATCGAAGCAATCTAGAGCTACGATATAGCTCTCAAAATAGATCCTAATGATGCAGCTACACACTGTAATAAAGGAGTTTCACTCTAAAACTTAGGAAAAAAACATCGAAGCAATCTAGAGCTATGATATAGCTCTCAAAATAGATCCTAATTTAGCAGCTACACACTTTAATAAAGGTCTTTGCTTTCAAGCTTTAAATAAAAATCAAGAAGCATTTGAATGTTTCCTTAAAGCTAATTAACTAAACCCATAAATAGAAATTCCCTAACTAAGAGCTTTTGAAGTAAACTAAGTGAAGAATAGAATAACAGAAGAAGAGATTAGGAAGTTCTTCTAAGAAATAGATAGAGATAGTGAAATAAGAATATGGAAGTATAGAGATTTAGTTCCTGATAATTAATTTCTATAGAAGCTGTAGAAATTGGCTAGTGATGAATTTGGAACAACTTATCTGATTAGTATCTAAGGAAGAATGTATGGACTTAAAGTATTTAGCTAGTAGAGTGATAAACTAATAGACTAGTTCTGATTTGAATGCAAAGAACTTGTGGTAATAAAGAGCTAAAGAGTTTAAAGACTTATAGGATTTGCAATAGATAGTTAAGAGTTAGGTGTTTTGACAGATTTAGAGAGTAAAGGAAGTTTATTCTAAATAATATAGACAAAGTAGTTATTAAAAGACACTCAATCTAGATATTATAAGAAACTTAATTTACTTAGTTAAATAGCAGAAGGTTTGTAGGGTATTCACGCTAGAAACTTAATTCATAAAGAAATGAAATCTCTTAATATTCTGATAGATGATTAAGATTGTCCTATAATACTAACTCTTGGATTATTTTATTAAGATAACTGATTAACAGCAATACAATAAAAAGGGGAACATCAATGAATGGCTCCTGAATAATTTGAAAAGAAAGTGACTAAAAAGAGTGATATTTGATCTTTAGGTTGTATAGGAGTAGAGCTATTCAATGAAGCACTTCTTTATCCAGGGCAATCATAGCTAAGATAAATAGTTTATGTCAATAAAATGATTCCTATGTTTTCAAGCGAAATATAACAAGAACCTTTATTAGCTGATCTATTCTACAGATGCTTAGCTTTCGATGAGAATATAAGACCAAACATAGATACTTTTATAAGCTAGTTAGATAAAATAAAATAAAAGTACAATCCATATGAAGGTACAAGTCACTAACCTATGAGAGAAGCTTTCAGATAGAGTGCATAAGAGATGTGAAGTTGAATACTTAAACTATTTTAATATTAAAGTCTTATTATTAAGTCTTATATTACTTAACCATCAATAGCTTTTATCTAAAACTCTAATTATTAAAGTCTTCCAAGTAACTAATAATATATTACTCAGACAGTAATAGTACTAAAGCTTTAATCTTAGTTAACTACTATTTAACTTTATCAACTAATCATGTTTATTACTTCAGCATTGCTAATGTAATTATCTAGCCACTTTATTATAATTACTTAAGAAACTGATTATGAACATTTTTAGTAAGAATTTATTTGGATGATTAGTTTATATAGAAGCTAAGATAAGTTACAACATCAAAACTTAATTAGTACCAATACATCTAACTTCACTTAATATCACCTAAAATGCTAACAGTTTAGAGAAACCTCTCAAATCAAAAATCAAAGTAGACTGTAAATCTTGGAAGCTACTTTTCAAGCTAAGTTTCAAAAACCTAGTTGTTAAAGTATTTTTGATTAGATTTGGAATGTATAATGACTTATATAGATATGGAACTTAAAATAGTTAATCTAAATAATTACTATTATTAGGTATTATTAAAGCTAAACTATTTTAAGTTACTTTAATGGATAAAAAGCTCTTTTAGAAAGGAAGAAAAATCAGATATTTTAAAATATACCAAGCTGAAGGTTTTAATATCCTAGCGAAGAATTTAACAAAAAAAGAAACAAAACTGAAATATTATGGTACTTTAAAGAAGCTAAGATCTTGATTAAAGCTTTTATTATGCATATGAAATTAAAGGAGATATGTTGTTCAAATAGGATGTCGAAAACTCCAACAGAGCTTTAAAAATTAATACTCCAATCATTTGGATTTACATTAGTAAAGCAAAAGCATTGGGTCTGATTAAAAAAATGAGGAAGCTATCGAGGAATTGAATTAAGGCCTTAAAAAGAGTCTTAAAATATACTCCACAATATCAATTCTAGTGGGACTATTTACGATACTACAAATGAAACGTGAAGGTTAGACTAGTAAAATAGCGCCTTCAAAAGTAGCGAAACTAGAATAAACTTCAATTCTGTAAGCTTAGCAAGTATAATGAATAAGGGATCTTTTATATTAAGCTAGGAAAATACAAGAAGGCTGTTAAGAGCTTTGACATATTTATTAAAGTAAATCCTTACGATAAATCATATTCTAAAATAGTTTGAAGCATTCGCTAGGCTCTAAAGAAGGAATGAAATA
Source organism: Loxodes magnus (assembly GCA_946699065.1). Taxonomy (NCBI): domain Eukaryota; phylum Ciliophora; class Karyorelictea; order Loxodida; family Loxodidae; genus Loxodes; species Loxodes magnus. The sequence goes on from CAMPDV010000389.1 coordinate 4,793, forward strand.
TTTGAAGCCTACAGTATTGCTATTAGCCATAAACCAAATAGAGTAGAAATTTATTTGCTTAAAGGTTAAACTTTAATGGAATTTCAATTGAAGCATTTTAGGATTTTTAAAAAGAGATCGACATCAATCAAAATTTAGCTGAAGCTCGAGTTTAAAAGGAAAATTCTGATAAGTTAAGGCATAGAAACAAAGGATAAAGATGTCTTTTGCTAAGCTATTATAATCAACGTATAAATAAAGCAGCTTCTGCTACAATTTTTTAGCTCTTTTAGAACTTCAATATTACAATAAAGTAGGTGAAGGCTTCGATTAAAGCATCAAATAGGATCTTAATTTTTACTTTGCATGCGTTAAAAAGAAGTGTCGTCAGCATAGCTAAATAAGCAAAAAAATATTATCGTAAGCTTTAGCAAAGTGATTGAATTTGAACCTTATAACTAAGTTACCTTCCTTAATACAGGAATAGCATGTTAAAAGCTTGAAAGACGAAGCAAATTTATAGATAAATTCAGCGTAGTAATAAAATAAAACCCTTAATAAATGCCTATTTCTACCTAAAATTAGCGTCTGTAAGCTTAATAGAAATACTGAAGCTATGGATAAATAAAAAACTATAGAAATAGATTCTCAATATATTTAACAAATAATCTTTAAGGGGAAATTTTGACAAAAGGAGAAAAATATTAAGAGGTAATAGAAAACTTAGAAAAGGCTTTAGAATTGAGACTTGATATATTCAATACTTATTTTTAAAAGGTTTAGATTTTACTGTATTAGGAAAGAATAAGAAGGCACATAGTAACTACAAAAAAGCTATCTAACTCAATTCTTAGAATATTTAGGCTAATAATAAGAAAATATTCTAACTTATCGGCTTAAGAAAAATAAGGAAGTAATCGAAACCATAAATATAGCAATAAACCCTTTTGATGCTACTTACTATAACAGCAAGCAATTGCAGCTAGAAATAAGAAAGATTTAAAGAAGCCATTGAGAGCTGAAAATTAGCTTATGCAATTAAATCTGAATATCACATTTCCCTATAAATTTATGATATTTAATTCTATAAATTAGGAAATGGCACTGAAGCAATCAAATATATTAATACATATATAGAGTTAGGACTGGAATATGCCGATTTTTTTTATCGTAAAGATCTAGAACTCTAAGATTAAAGAAAGGATTAAGAAGCACTTAAGTACTTTAATAAATTTGTACAGCTAAAATCAAAAATAATAGTTCCTAAAAAGTTAAAGATATATGACAATTCTTAAGTCTATGGGTGTTGCTATGATAATAGATTATTGATATTTATATGGAATTATAGAGATTTAATTCTTAGTAAGCACTTTTTAAAAAATTTATAGTTTCTAGGTGCTGGAAGATTAAATAGAATCTATCTAATCAACATAAAAGGACTTAATTATTCTTTCAAAAGAATGATCTAAAAAGAAAATCCTAATATCTTAATAAATGATTATCATTTCGAGTGGAAAAAGCTGCTTTCAATCAACCATTAAGAGTTTTAAAGCTGGAGGAGTAATATTGATGACAGCAAATTAAGTAAGTTCAATTTTTGCCTTCTACCTTGATTTAAAGTTAAAAGGGAACTTTCAAAATCGTTTAGTCTGATTAATTTTTTTATGAGTTTTTGAGGAAATCTTAGCCTCGGATTTTTCAAGAAGTTAATCTTCTAAAATTAATTACTGAAGAATTGCAGATACTCCATTCTTTTTCTTTCTCTTGTTTTATTTTATCAGCTCTTAATTTTTATTCAGGCAGTTATAAGCCCTACCTCATATTGATGTCAAATGTTTACATTTTAGCATTTTTACTCGAAATTATTATTTCACTATCGATGTTCATTTTCAATTACTAGTTTTGTTGTGATCTCTTTGACAAAATTAGCTTCTGAATAGATAGGAACTAAATTATTAGTTGCATTAAAGCTTTCTAATGATGCTTCAAAATTACTGAATCTGCTCAAAGCTAGTTCTTTGTTAGTGTAGGTAAAATATTACTAGGATACAACTAATCAGCTAAGCTATTCACTCTATTTCTTCTTCATATTTAATTTGCTGGATTAAAGCAAGTTTTTTCCTTTTATAGGTCACATCATTTGAAATGCCTAAACTTAATAGCTAAACTTAGAAATTAAATTTCTCCTTATGTCTACTCAGCGTATCAGAATATATTTATTGTCAATGCAAATCTAATTAAATAAGAATCAGCTTTCTTAGGTATTTCTAAGAGATCCTTATTTTTATCATATTTACCTAGGTTTTTTTATAGTCTTATGAAGTAGCAAATCCTTTCTACTAATTATTTGACTGAGTTATTAAGCAGATTAAAATTGTAAGATAAGGTAAATGAGCTAAGATGAAGTGGCTTATATTAAGATTACTATATAAGCCATTTATCTATTGGCCACATTTTAATTGGCTTAGACCTTACACCCTTTACTCTTAAACAAGAAAGTGTAAATTAGTTAATTTTCCCATATCTTTAATAGCTTAAAATATATAATAAGATATCATTTTTGTTCTCCTCATCAATACTAATTCTCTAACATCCTCAAATTATTAGGCTACCTAATTAAAACCCTACTTTTGTATCAATCTATTAATCTTATTATTGCATATTAGCAGCTAAGGAGCATTCTGCTTGTTTACTCTTTACTAGCTAATTATTTAATTATTCTAAATCGCAGCTTTCTTCTATTGACTTAGCTATTACCACTTTTATTTTAACTAATCTATTTAATCATGATAGGTATAAATATCAAGTCTGTCATTTTACTTATAGCTAAAGTTTTATTTTATTAGTTAGGCTAATTTTGGGGCTTAATTTATTTTAAAATAATTCAGAGATTCTTCGGTTGTCAAAAACAGCCCTTTAAATTTATAATTTAGATAGATTTGGATAAGTTATTTACTCGTTAAATATTCTACTGTTATGCAAGCTAAAGATCAGATATCACTCTTTTAGCTTACTTAACCATTAAAAAGCTCAGGAGCCATTCATTGAAGTTATCCTCTTTAACCTTTCGTAGTTTTTATACTTGATCCATTTAATAATCCAAGATAAGCTATTTAAGGTGAATCTGAATCATCTAATAGAACATTAAGAGATTTCATATCTATATGAATCAAGCTTCTGGAATGGATTGCCTTCAAACCTTCAGTTATTTAACTAAGCAAATTTAGCTTCTTATAAAATCTTAAAGGAGACCCTATTTCACATTCCATAAATAGCGTTTTAGATTTAATTATTTAGTATAAGCTTTCTTTAGTCATGTAATCAGTTAGAAGGCAAAAACAGTATTTTCCATATACTAAATTATCGATTGAAACTCCAACAAGTCTTAGAACTCTTGAGTTGCTTACAAAAAAAAGAGCCTTACATTCAAGATAGAATTTTTTTCATTATTTTTTCCAGTTCGATGCTTTACTTCATTTTATTAACGGCATATTCAATTTTATCGATTTTAAACTTATAAACAGTTCCACTTACACCTTTACCTAATACTTGCAAGCTTTCAAGAAACTAGATATTAGAAATCAAATCTTTATAGTTCCATATCCTTATTTGAGACTTGATATCGTTTACAGCTCCATTTTAACGTAAAAGTTCCCAAATATCCTCAAGTTTTAAATTAGTCTGCTCTTAGACAACTTCTTACTCTACTTTCCCTTAGGGAATCTCAAGTTTAGGGTCAAGCTTATGTGTTATTTTGAAACTTTCGAATATCTTTTAGTGCTGTTTTAAGGCTTAAAGCACTAAGTCCTTTTTATAATAAACCTCTAGTATTAAGGATTAAACTGTAGCATAATTACAACTTTCGATGGATTTGCTATAATTTCTTAACTTATAGAGAAAAGCCTTTAAGATAGTAGAGGACTTGGGAATTTCGATATAGTAGAATAGCTTTGTCTAGATTTTAAATTGCTTCATTGTATTTACCTAAGTTTTTTAGTACATCTCCAATGTTAGCATATGTAATTACATTATTGGGATTAGGTCTAAGAGCTGTATCATAGTTCTTTAAAGCTTCGTTATATCTCTTTAAATTATTCAATGCAATACCTTTGCTACTATACGTTATTGCATTATTAGGATTCAGTTAAAGAACCATATCATAATAAACTATAGCTTTTGTATCCTAATCTTGTATTTTAACGTGTCTCCTTTATTGCTATGAGTAATCTCATTATTGAGATTTAACTTAAGAGCTATATCATAATTCTCTAAAAGTTCGTCGAATCTGCCTAAGTTCATAAGTGCATCTGCTTAATTACAATGAAATATTGCCTCATTAGGATTCTTTTCAATAGCTTTATTAAAATAATTAACAGCTTCAATGTAATTCCCTTTTTATTACTTTTTCGCTCCTTTTTATTACATAAACTAGCTCTCATCTTTTTTGCAATTATTGTATTTCCTATTTGAATTAAGATTGCTCATTATATAGAATCTCCATATATTAAATTAAAGGTTAAAGAAACCAGTTTCAATTAAGTTTTCCTCTCTTCTTCAGCAGTTGAATACCTGCTTTCAACCCTTTTTTACTTCTATTGATGTATGAGTACTTAAGAAAGCTATTGATTGGCTTTATGAATCCTTTTTTATGAGAGTTTAAATTAAAAAATGAGTTAAAATCATTTGAAGTTTTGCATGTGATGAAGTAGTTATGTTAATTTGGGCCTTTTAGAGAAGTAACGAAGAAAAGGGATTTTTAAGTTTTATCCTAAGAGTGATGTAATTTAAAATGCTTGCAAAGTGAAATAATAGTACATTTTTTTTGGTTTCTATGGATTTTAATTTGATAACCTTACTTTCTTCTGTCCAATTTGCAGACTTAGCATTTTTCATCCTTTATAAGTCTATCAAGGCATGCTACTTAACTGGTATTTTAGCTTTTATTAGTCAAATTAGAACTATTTGCCTACCTATCGTTTAACCTTTTAATCTTTAAGATCTTAAACTACCTTTCAGGATAAATTGACTTTGTTTGCTGCAACGTTTTCGAATGGCTACAAATGTGCTAAGAAAACACCTTTGCGAATCTACTTTCCAATTATTTACCTTTGCTAGTTTATTTTTTTCTAAGTTTAAGGAAAGTCAGTGTCAGAGCTTCTTTTATTTAAGCTTCTAAGACTTTAACTCCTTAAGGTTGTGTTGACTCCGTCGGACTTTATTATAAGACCATAGATTATCTTAGCCTGATCTAATCAAAAATAATATTACTCAAACTATTTAGATTCTAATATGATGCCTCCATTACGTTGAAGACTGATTGAATTAAGCTATTTTAGGATTTAAATTAGTGACTGAGAGTTATTACGATATTGTCTTGTAAGTTCTTTAAGCATCGATAGCCTCTATTAACTCTTATCATTGAGATCTTTTAAAATTTAGCTCAAGATAACTAGAAGCTTAAGGGTTTATAAAAGTATTGGTCTACACTTGCTGGATATGTTTTGACCTTAATTCTCTAGGATCAAAGCGAATTAGTTTCGCAGATAAGAGACTACTCTTTGAATTGCTTGCTCTTATTCCCTTATTATTTATCTGGCTAAACTACGAATCTCATTGATTCTACTCTTTGGTACATTCAATTTTTTGCTGCTTTTTTCTTGAAGCAAGCTTTGTCCGTAATTTCATTGAAATACTCTGCTATATTGTAGGTTTATCTTTGTAAACTATTTGCGTCATTCGAGCTAGAGTTATTGAGAAAGAATCTCGCTCTTATGCCATGTATCATATTAAGATAAGCTGATAGAAATAAGGAGATATCGTGCTGAAGGAAAGAGGAAGTAGGTAGTAGAAAATCTAAGTATGAAAAAATGTCTGGATTGGATAATATAGCTTGATCACTTCTGCGGTTAAGAATTAGTGTGTTACTAATCCTTGGCTTTAAGAAATCACCAAAATGAGATAAGATTCCTATCACTAGCCAGAACAAACTTACAGAGAGGCAATCAGCTTATATTTATATGTCTGTAAAATGTTTTGGAAGCTTTCTAATGGTAAGATATACAGTGATCAGTTTACTAAATTCTCAGTTGTTTAGATCCTAAAGTTAGATCAAGCAAAGAATTTGAAGTTACTTTCGCTAATTTACAAAACTCAAAAGGATTTAAAAATAGGGAATGATGTTTAAAATTAGATGTAACAATAAGCATATAGGAAACGTAATAAGAAGCAGTCGAAGTTTAAAGTACAAAACGAATGAAATTAAAAACAGCTTAGAAAAGTACCATTAAATGCATAGATATTAATAACTCAAGTAACTGTAGCTTAATGAATATTGTAGAAGTAAATCAATAACAAAAATATTCTCAACCATACAATTTTCTTTACACTATAGTGAATTGAAATTTACAGAAAAACTAGATAAGCCTAACATTATAAGAGGATAATAAGATAAAATTAAAATAGACTGGGGATATAGAATCTTAAGTTAAAAAGTAAGTCTAAGAAGGTAGCAGTTAGTTTAGAGGAAAAGCATGAATGTAAAATAAAATATTGGATAAAGTACCAAAAAAGGTAGGAAATATTTCTATTTTGTTAAGCTTATAAGAAACGCTATGATTAAGAAATCTTGAGTCAAGATTCAAATTCTTAGATTATTTTAATCAAAATAAATACCTTTCAATTATCATGTAGTTTTTATGGGAATTAAGTATCAACATTTTCAGGTACCAAATAATTAAATCTTGATATAATTGGTAGAGTAAATGCTAGCTAAGTGAAACTTGAAATAATTAAATCTTGATATAATTGGTAGAGTAAATGCTAGCTAAGTAAGGCATCATTTATCTTAAAAATCAAGGGTAGTTAGATTATGAAAAGACATTGACTTGAAGACTTGAAGACTTGAAGACTATTCAATTAGTCTTTGAAAGTCTTTCATATTTTTAAGAAGAACTCTCACAACATTATTCACAAGATAAATCATTAACTAGCAGGTAAATATCATGATATCATTTGAAATTATATATCCAAGCTTAATAAGCTTTTTAGGAATACTAAGTACCCAAGAAATGTTAGTAATATTGATAAAGTATTTAAACAGCGTGTGATCTTCATTCTAGAACTTTATAATGAAGACCACTTAGTTCAACTCTTTTAATAGATGCGCTTCATTTTTGTATTCTTTGGTTATACTTAGAAAGAAGATCTCATGATATATTGCTATATTTTTGATTAAGAAAGTATGCTTGAAAATTTTTACTTCCAATAATATACTAGTAGCTTATAATACTCTAGTGGTTCTGTTGTTTATAATAGATGAGTATTTATTTTCATGTTGATGCTAACCAAAGGCACTTTAAATTACTAATATCACATGTCAATCCCATATCTCACTTCAATCTCAAGAAAGTTTCTCGTCTGAGATTAAAATATAGCAAGCCCCTTATTACTTCAGTTAGTCGAAGATTTTTCTTAGATATCAATTCGATACCTTAACTCTCTACTTAGTTGATTTATGTTATAAGCCTAAAAATTAATAGCTCAATTAGTGGAATTTATTAGGCAGAAGTAATTATTTCTTTGTATTTTCTGCCTTGCTTCAAATAGCTTTAAAACAATATGAATATAATTATGTAGCCTTTAAGCTCAAACTAGGCTATCTTATTCTAATAAATAGAGATTGATTAACTTTGTTCCTTTAGATCTTATAGCCCATAATCTAGAATTTTATTCCTTACCTTCTAGTGATTCATTTTTTATCTGAAGTACTCATATGTTTCTTTATCTAGCCTCAGTTTTCAAGGATATATCCTTTATTTTAATAAGCTTCTGCATATCTAGGATAAATTTTAATGGTTTTATTATACCTCTTAATTAATATTTTGAATTTGTCCAAAATTACCCAGAGACGTTCTTTGTTTATATAGAGTATAATTAGATAAGGCTCAGTATCTTCCTTCCAAGCTTCATCTAGGTTTCTTCTTTTAAAATACACTATATTATTAAGTTCGACTCAAAGAACGAATCTAAATACTTAAATGCTGGATTATATGATTCAAATTTTTCAAAGCAGTTTCTTTTAAGATATAAATTAAGATGACAGGCTTCATTTCTTTAGCTATGCTCAAGCCCTCAATAGTTTCATTAAACCCCTTTAGTAGTAAGCTAGTTTCTCTTACTATATTGTATTTTAACCCTAAAGTATAACTTTAATCTTATATCTCAAAATTGAAATTTTTCCCTCTTTGTCTGACTTTGACTCTATAAGTTACGGAAGTCTTGGCTTGCAATATGAGCCTTAATAATAATAATTACATCCCTTCTACTATTTTTGTCAAACTACTGAATTAAGCTTATTCATAAGCCTTGCTAACTGATATACCTACAACCGTTAGTTAATTAATTCCTAATATGAAGCTAACTTCTTTCTTATGCTGACTATTACATTTAGCTCATTTAAACTAAATGAAGGTGTTGCTTTACCTCTCTTTCTTGAAACTTTCTTAAGGTAAATCTTTTGATACTTCCTATTAATTTATTTACAGTGGATTACTTTAATCTTTGTTATAGTACCTTAAAAGCTTCAATATAAAGCCTAGGATTCTCTATTTTTGTTCTAAATTTGTCTGGTTTAGTATCTCTTTCAGTTCACTGTTCTTAACTATTATGTCATGTCTGCTTCTTCATCGACTCCCTGTCTTAATCTCTCTGTATGCTTATAGTTGCAGATTCAATTTCCCTCAATTCCTACCATTATTTACTAGATAATCTAAGAAATTCAATTATTATCTTTCTTTAGCTTCCTAGCAGCTTAAACGAATAAGGCCTGAAAAATAAGCTTAGTTTTTCTTTCTTCTTAAACTTATTGAGTAAAAAAGGATGGGAGAGACTATTTTTGAACTGAAAGGATATAGATAGCTAATTTTGATGGAAAAAGGGAAGCTAAAGGAAGTAAAGTGGTTATAAGGAGGGAGTCAGCAAAAATTCAGTAAGTTTTAAACTGGAAGTATGCTAGAAACTTGACGAAGAAGAAGAGAATCCAACTTGCTAAGAGTCAAAAGAATAAGGAAAAAAATTGCGAGCTAAAACTTCATCTAGCTTTGATAGAGCAGGATAAAGGAAAAAGCTAAAAGTTAAGCTCTCTAAATGATCACTGAAAAAAGTGAGTAGTCATTGTTGAGAAAAAATAATGAGGTTAACCTTGTAAAGATCTTAATGTTTGAATAGAAGAGAAAAGCTGTAAAGTCGTATTGAAGAATCATTAATAGAAGAGTTTTGTTAAATATAAAGCTATTTAGAATATAAATAGCTAAGAAATTAATTTATCCATATTCTTCTGCCATCTAGAACTTAAATTTTCATACAAAATGAAATAAAGGCAAAATTTATGTTTCAACTCCTATGCAATTAGAGCAATGAAACTATAAAGAAAAGACTATTCAGATTTGTACATTTAGAAGTTGAAATGAACTAAGCTTGAATTTAAAATCCTCAAATGCGAGACTTAACTTATAGAAGTTTTGATAAAAGGAAACCTTAAATCTTGATAAAAAAGTAAATAATTAATAAAGAGAATTAGTTATAGTCTTTAAGAGTCTGTTAAAGGAATGAAGATTGAGAATAATTTTAGGTATAGAAGAAAAAAGCCAAAAGTAAGAAAATTAAGTTTTTGGTATACTATCATGCAAAATTCTTTAGGTTAGGTTTTTCAAATATTCAGGAAAATTCAAAGAAACGTTCAGCTTAAACTCGTTTCAACTTTTAGTTGAAAACTATTCATCAAATCAATTTTATAAAAAAATAGTTCTACTCTCATTCCCTCTTACAGAAGCAAACTCATTCATAAAATAAAAATTATTCCATTCTAGATGTAAAATGAGAATTTAAATCTGCAAAAGTAAAAAATTAAAAAAAGCAAAGTAAAAGAATTGCTATTGTATTAAGAACTCCTCTATAATACAGTCTTAATTAATTAATTAATTATTTTTCAACTTCCATACTGATTTAAATCTCTTATCTTTAAACTTTCATAACAATACTAAATTCATCACCTTGAATCGAAGTATAACTTAAAAATTTAAAAACATTAAGCATTTATTTAGATTAAAAAAACCTATATTTATAGCTATAAAAGCGAACTTTAAGTTATAGAGCATTGGACTACAGATCCATAGATCGTTGATTTGACTCCCAATTTTTCTTTTTATTAGATTAAAAAAAATTATTATGCTATTATCTTTATAAATATAAATTAACACCTTTATTAATGCAAACTAGCAAAAAATAAATTGGATTATATTTGCTAAAAAGGAAACTTAATGCTAAAAGTTAGATAAATTTTATTAACTAATTCATTATTAAAATATATTAACTAATTTATCCTAGTTCTTTAAGATTATTTTGGTTTAACTTTAAATTTTCTTATATTTTATAGAATTTTTCATTTATTCATTTCTTAATTTAAGTGTTTTATTTGATTTTATTTATAGTAATTTTATCTTTTAACTTTTTTTTTCTTCTAAAAAACGCCAAAATTGGCTTTATAGAAAAATTTTTTAAACTTTCTACTCTTTTTTTTCGGTAGCATGCATATTTTTTATTATAAGTTAATAAAATATTTATTGCGATTCTTTTTTTATTTCTTTTTAATTAAATTTATTTTTTTATTTATAATATTTTTATTTAGATATCTTAGTTTTTTTTCGTAATCTAAAAGACTATTTTTTTATTATTATATATTATATTTTAAAACCGCCATAGTTGTTCGAAGGTGAACAACAAGGTCATCATCATATGAGGTTGAGGAAGTTAAGTACCCATAATCGACTTTATGTCTTCCTCTGCTTTGGTTTGGCCTCGAGACATAAGATTCTTAGACCTTCGGCACTAGCTTAATTTGGACTTAATTCTGGAACGAAAAAGAAATAATATTGCGAACTTCATCAGAGGTGGATAATTTAAGTATCCATAATTGACACATGTCGTCCTCTGCTTTGGTGATGCAATGAGACACAATCCTGCCATGTCCTTGGACCTCCTGCAAGTATTAAAAATTACGAGTATTCTAAAATTATATCAGTATTGAACATTTTTATCAGTACTGAATAATTATACCAGTATTGAACAAGGTTTATCAGTATCTGATAATTTTATCAGTAACAAACATTCTTGTCAGTATGAAACATTTTTTTTTAAAGAGCTGCGCACCAACGAGAGTGCTACGAGCTCTATAATCAAATTTATTTATTTATTTATTTATATATTTTTAGTTTTAAATCCCTTAGAATGAAAAAATAGAAATCAACATCGTGAATAGATAGTCAAGATTCTATCAAAAGAGATGAATCTTATAAAAAAGTAAAGCATAAAGGTTCAATCGAGTGCTTGATCGAGCTCTCGAAGTGGAACTAATCTAAGAGAATGTAAATATCTAATTTAACAAAGAAAAATAAGATTTTGCATACAAACTTTTTAATTTAAACTATTAATACTAATATAAAAATATTAGAAGTTTAACAATTTAAAATTGAAAATAGCAAAATAAATAATTTTATTTAAGTTAAAAAATGTAGAAAAAGACACAAGTGTATGAAAAAATAATTTGTAGCACCTTAAGAATGATTTGAAACTTAGGAAATTCATTTATTTGCAATTTTAATTGAAAAATAATATTTATAAAAAATGAAAATTTAGTAGTGAATATGGAGGAAATGATTATTAAATTTTATAATTTTAAATTATGTAAAATAATCTAAAAATTTGCTTTTTTAACTGAAATAAAAAACTTAAGAAGCTAAATAAAATTAATAAGTAAGAAAACATTTTAATTTTATAAAATTTTATTAGGCTAGCAAAAACTTATTATTTAAACTTGCTTCTTTTCAGCTTTTATCTTATTTTGCTTTAAGTATTAAATAATAATTATTAGTATTTTATATTTTTCTCAATATCAAAAATAGTATATTATGGTAATTTTTAATTTAACTAATTTTATAACTAATATTATTTATAGTAATGCTAATTTATGCTATTTTATCCTATAAAACTTTACTATTTTAGAAATATAGTAACTTTTATTATTGGAAATAGGTTTTAAATGTAAATTTTAACTAATAAATGTATCTATATGTTTGCTATAAATAATTGTAATTACTTTTAATTTTTATTAAGTATAAGAATAATTAATTTTTTACTATCAGAACTTGATTTTATCTACAAATTTATATTTTTTAGAATCAAAAATTCTAATCTATTATAGGAAATTTTGATAATTACAATCAAAATAAACTTTTTGGATCACTATTTAGTTTTAAGATATTATCTGTATTAGATTGCTCTTTTTAATCTATTATTATTTTTTAATCCTTAATTTCTAATTATAACTAATTTACTAGTTTAAACAATTTATTACTTAAACTTAGCAATTTACTTACTTTTTACTGTTTGCTATATTCTATAATGTAATATATTTGTATTATAATTTATATTTAATAGCTTAATTTGCTAATATTTGTTGTCAATGTCAATCATTTTTTATATTAACTTTAATAATCAAGCATAATCCTTTTTTAAATCTTAATTATTTATTAAATAATGCCTGCTATTCTTCTCTTACCTTTCTAACTGAATTGTTACCATTTATCATTTTCTTTGCTATGTTTCAAACTGTTTTTATCTGTAGACTCCATTTTCAGTAATCCATAGTTTGTTTATTGCTCTTTATTTTTTATAAAAAACGTTAAATAAAGAAAAATAATGTTTATATTCCATTCTAAAACTATACTTGCAAATTAGATATGCTTAGAAGAGAGAAATAAAGAAATAAGATATTTATTAATAGCAATTATATAAATAATTAATTAAAATAAATCAAAAAATTAAACTTAAACACTATTATAAGCATAAGAATAGGGACTAGGGGAATATTAAAAAAGTTAAATATATTATGTAATTGAAAAGTAAATAATAATTAAATATAAGCTTATATTATTTATAAACTAATATACTAAATTAACTAAATTAACTTATATTTAAGTAATTCTTTTAAAATCTAAAATTAAGTTAAAATCATCAAACTATTTTAAATAAGATTAAAATAATAGTGTTCAAATTACTAATCATTACGTATAAAGATAATTTAAAATTTCTAAGATTAAAGTTTAATTTAGATTACTAAAATAGATATATAAAACTTAATGAGAAAAAGAGATAGGAAGTAAAGCTAAGGCAAAGTTAAAAATTTTACTTAAAATTATATCAATTTTCTAATAGTAATTTACTATAGTATTAAAATAATAAATTAAATAAAGCCTAATTTACCTAATTTACTAAACTTGTTATTATTCAGTCGTAAACCATCCTGCTATTATTTCCAAATATACAAGAAGTTTTATAATTAACAGACTTTAGTTTAAATTTTTTATTAATTAAAGTTCATTTACTTAAATTAAAATAATTTATCTTATACTATTTTTACTTTTATATAATTTTACTCAAACCTGCTTGCTTAATTTTGAATTTCGAAAAATAAAAGAAATAAATTTCCTTATAAATATACATTTTTATAAACGGAAACTTGATACTATCTTTTTTTTAATGACAGTAATAAGTTTAAATTTTATTATTTTTCTAATAAATAATATTAAGATTCCTTATTTCTGGTAAAAAATAACCTGAAAATCTTATTTTTGATGTCTATTTTTTTAGAAAAATGATACTTAAATTTAGAAAAATAGCAAAAATAGTTTTGCTATTTTTAAGATTAATAAGAATAGATGATTTAATAATAGATATATAGAGTTCTAATATACTATGTTTTAGATTATAAAATCATAGAAAAATATATTACTAATAACAATTAATTTTATAGAAACAAATCGCTTTATTTATAGCATTTATCTTCAAATTAATTAGATATTTTTTACAAAATACGATAAAAAAGAATAAGTATTCTCAAATCAACAATAGGATCTCTTTTTAAGAATAACTAATTAGAAGGATGTTTTATAGAGATTAAATAATAAGACTATCTGAATATTAGTAAATAGATAAATATAATAAGGAATATAATAGTAGTATAAATACTTTTATGAAATATGTTAAAAGTAAGATTAATCTTAAATTTTATGAAGTAATTATTTAAAAATTAAAAAGGATAACACTTCAAAGTTATTTATAAAATGATTAGAATAATAATATTAATTCCAGTAAATTACCTATCCTAAATTAAGTAAAAAGCATCGAAAAGAAATAATTAATTTAAACAAACTCAGAATTAAATACAACTTTAGCTAATATCTTTAAGATAAAAAATATTTAATCGAGAATTTCCATTTAATCTGTGAAAAATTTGATTAATTTGAACATATTCTGGATTGCGATTTTTTTATAGATGTGCGAAAATGGATAATAGCATAGATTGGATAACGAGATTTTAGAATAATAATAATCTATTTACAAAATCATATCAATTAATTTGGAAAAAGCAAGTTGGAATACATGGATCTGCAAATAAAAATTTTGCATAAGATGTTGCTAAAAAGGAAATTAGATTTATTCGAATTGGAAAAAAACGAAAGATAAGAAAGTTTTGAGACTAATGGTAAAAAGTGAAAGAGCAAGAAAAAGATGAACAGAATGATGAAAATGATGAAGGAAAAGGATAGAAAGAAGAACAAGATGAGCATTTGGAAAATTAGAAGGAACAAACTGATGACAAAATAATCTTGCTGAAAAGATGATGAAGATGAAAGTGTGAAAATTCGAAAAACTTTTAAATAACATTATAACATCTTTAGTTAAAGGAATGAACTCCAGCAATGAAAAGATATTACAAGACTTTTTCAGTTAAATTAAATGATTTAGATTTATCTAAATTATTTAAATGAGATTACTTCTTCTAAAATCTCAATCTTTAAGAATATAATTTAAATATCCCAGATCTTGATTGTTTCCGATAATTTTCAAAACTTTTAACTCAAGATACTTAAGAATTTTAGGTTATGAGATATAAATCACAAAAGTAAGTTGGTCTTCCTAAAAGATAAAAATAATTTATAAAGTTTAAATCATTCATTGCAATTACATTTATGTTTAATAATAAATAATTAAAAGAAAAATTTTGAGAGCAGCAATAAATAAAATATGGTTTTAGAAATATGATACATTAAATATTAATATTTCTATCTATTTACTAATCATTTTTTCATATAAACTTCCTATATTTCTTTTAATTTATTTACTATCAGAAAATTATTATATTCATAACTATTTAATAATACATAACAAGTTTACTTTTAAATAAATTTTCAGAATTAAACTAAAAAGTTAGAATTTTAACTAAATATAATTAGTTGAAAAGTTTAAAGAATAAAGCTATTTTACCAAAGCTAAATTTGCTACAATTATATGTAAAAATATATAAATATGATGATTAGTAAAAAAGAGTAATAGAATAAAGAAAACTTTTTTTAAATAAACAAAATATGAACATAATTAACTAAATTAAGCTAATAACTTATATTTCTATTTTACTTTGTAAATATAAAAATTAGTATTCTTAAAATATTTAAAAATAAAAATATATTTTATAAATCTGATTAAATTATCAGTCATTTAATTATTCAAATGCTTAGTTAACTACGGAGTGAAAAATTTAAGTAGAATATTTAGATTAAGTTATTAAGAAATTTATTAATTAATCATAAGTAATATCAAGGTATGCTATTATAAAATAACTCTTAATTTGCTCTTTTAAAAAATTAAAGGTAAAATATATTAAAAAGAAAAAAAATTTTAGTGAATTAAGTTAAAAAAATAAAATGCTAAATATTTATTTAAATTTAACTTATAGAATATTTAATGAATCTAAATATATAGATAAATTAATATAAAAATATAAATATAAATATTCTCTTGTTTTTATGAAAAAGAAACTCTTAAATTTAAATTATTTTGAAACTTTTATTTTTTTGTAAAAAAATATAAAAATTTAAGAAAAAAAATGAAAGGATTCAAAAAGGGCTTTTACAACACCTCCTAGAAGTAGGAAAGAAAATTGGAAGCCACTCTTGACTAGTCATCTTTCTCTCGACCTTAACCTTTTTCTCAACAACCTGGAACATAAGCCAATCAGGAAGAACTAAAACAAACTAAGAAAACTTAACACGAGGTAACTCCAAGTTCGGAGGAATAGCCAAGGAAGAGATGAAGTCTGCCCTTCACTAGGAGGTTTCATAGTTTAATCCTTCTGGTCAGATGAGCATGGACTTGCTCATCAAAGTGGTCCTAAACCTCCAGAAAGAGGTCAAGAAGTTCAGGAAGGAGAATGAAAAGTTATCAAAACAAATCCCGCACGGATTACTAGATACCTTGGACCTCAGAATGGCAAATCAAGAAAGGGAACTGGATGCTTTTTGGAAATATTAATAAGAACAATTCAGCCAAACCAAATCTTAGGTGCAGATGATCCAGAATCAGAATTCCTAGATCGAAAGCATATTCAGAGTCAGAAGTGCTCCTAAAGCTAACAGAATCAACTTGAACAGTACATAAAAATGGATATTGAGAAGAATCCTCAAGAAATAAATAAAGAAGAGAAAATGATCAAAACTTAGAAATTGTGCTATTGTTGTAAAAGCAAAAGATATCTGTGAAAGAACTGTGCTGAATTCAGAAAAATCAAGGAATTATCATGAAGAAAACAAATTTAATAACAAATAAGAATAATAAAAAATCAAATCTGATGCAGAGAGAACGGAACGGTACTCTGAACCAGAATTATTAGTAAATACAAGAAAAAAGACTTTGAAAACAAGGTTCACGAGTACTAGAGCTCGTAAAAAACTAGATTCAAACAATAAAACTTTTTTTAAGTAGTGATCTGTTGGACCCCACAAACATTTATAATTCAATTTATTTATATAAGAAATTTAATTGTTTTTTCAGAACAATATATGACTCTGCTTAATAAGAAAAATATTAAAAAATAAGTAAAGGATAACTTAAAAATCTTTATAAAAATGATAGAATCAATATTTAATAATAGAATCAATTTTTATAGCTAAATGCATAAAATTTAGTTTTGCTTGCTTTTCATCCTCCGCTGTATTCGCCATTAGTCATATTTACTGTTATTTAAAATTTGAGGTCAATCTTCATCCTATAGACTGCTTCATCTTCTCTATATAAAATCTGATATTTTTTTTACCTTATTAATTGCTCTGATTACCTCTTTCATAATTACTCTTTGCTCTTCAAAAAGCATCGAAATTCCTCCATAGATACAGTTTACTTAAGCAGTAGTAGCATAGTTTCCTTACTTTAGATGTTTTTCATGCTTTCTTTATTTCCTATGGAGTCTTCCTATTTACATGTTGTCATAAACTAGCATTTTATCAGGTTAATTATGCTACTTTAGGAGTTCTTCTTACTCTAGATGATGTTTTCAATATATTAATTTTTCTCTTGGATCTTCTGAACTTGTGAATTCGTCTGACTGAATTATTCCTTTTAGTAATTCCAAAAGAGTCTAATTTTGTCTCTTGGTTTGCCAACTTAATTGCTTAATTAACACTTTTAAATTTTATAATATAGAATAGATTATAATCTAAATATAAAATCAATCTTAAGTTTAAGATTTATTCTAAATAGTATAAAAATAATATTTTTATGTTTTAATAGTTTTTTATAATTTTTCTTTTTTTAATTAAGAATCTAATTATAGAATATATCTTGTAAAATCAAAAATTTCACATTACACTTTTGACATGAATGTATCTTAAATATTATTTTTAAGTTTCTTTGGATTAAAATGTTATTTTAGATTAATTTAGTTATCTCAAGATGCAGATCTAAACATTTCCTTTTATTTCATGAATTTAAAAATTTTAAGCTAGAGTATAAATAAATTGATACTTTCTTATAAATTATTGACATATTTTATTTAGTTTTTCCTTAAGTTAATAAATAAAAAAGAATACAATTAATAAAAGTTTCTTTCATTTTTAGATCAAAAATATTATCTATATAATTTATTTAAGAATAATATAAATTTAGAGTGATACTAATTTAATTACATACTTAATATTTATAATTATTATTCTTATTGGAAAATAAATTAAGTTTCATATCGGGCAAAATCTTAGTAAAGGCGAGAAAAAGAAAGTAAAAAAAAAGGCTCTTCTTATTTAAAAATAAAAACAGCAGGCCACTGAGAACTCAAGCTCCTCATCTCCTTATTAAGGTAAGCGCATGGTTGGTCCTGAAACTTATGGAATTGAAGCAGAACAAATAGGATAACTTAAATCAGTTGTCAAGAAACAAGAGGAAACAATTTATAGCCTATCGATTTAACTTAGAGAAATTTTAAACAACTATAATCAACTAAATAATGAAATAGATTAACTCAAGACTATATTGGTAAATAACAAGCTAATTACTAGATAACAAATTTGATCTTAATCTTAATAACCTCTATCATCAAGTGTACCATACAGGTCGAAGTTGAATAATAAAACTAAATAATCTCTCAATCTGCAGTACAACAAGTTGAAGAAGGAAATAAATTGAAACAATTTAAATGAAAACAAGAATTGATTAAATTTAAAAACTTAAACGAAAATCTTTAGAAAAAAGGCTCTTTTTGTTAATCTCAAAAGAACTTATTAAGAAAAGTTGAAACTTTTAATTGCTCAAAAGAAATAATGAATAAAAAACATGAAAAGAGATCACAAGACTATTTATAACTAAAAATGGAGTTTATAAAAGAAAGTTGTTCCATTCAAAAGATTCTGTGCATGAACTTTTAGGTTAAGCTTCCAACGCAAAAAGTTTGCGGAACCTAACCACATAAAAAAATAGTGGCCATCGGAGGAAGGTTGCAAACCCTGGCAAAGATAAACACTTTTGAACTTTAAGTATACTATATTATAATTATAAAATATTGCTATTTTTTGCTACTACTTAATAAATAATTTAATTTTAAAAAATAAAGAATATATTGAGATATTCTAATAGTTATTTATATTTCTTTTGATATCTTCACATGAACCAATAAAAATTGTTTCTCTATGTTTAATTAAAAAAATAAGGAACTTTAAATTTTTTGCGTTCTGGAACTCGTATATTGTGTTATTTCTTTCTAATCATAACTATTACTTAGTATATGCTTTACATTTTATTGGATTATAGCTTTGTATCCTTAAAAATTTATTTAGCACATTAAGCTTACAATACTATATTGTTATATTTTATTAAATTAAACTATTTAAAATAACTTTTTAAACTTAACTCTAATATATAGCTATTCATTTTTATAAATCATGATATTATTACTAAAATACATTTATTTCTTAAATAGTCCTTATAAGTTTATTTCCTTAGTCTTACTTCTATTTATAGAGATATTTTTATCATAATAATTACTATTAAAATTTTTATATTACTACATTCACTTTTATTTTATAGCTTATTATGATTATTATTCATTACTTTTAATCTAAAAAAATGAAATTGCTATCATTTCATTTAAAAATACAAGTTATTGTCTATATTAATTGATAAATTAAACTTATTTTTATATAAAAAATCAAGATTTAAGGTGAAAGAATTTTTTCCTTTATTATTTATATCTTTAAATAATTAGATAAAATTTTACTTTTTCACTATTGTTCTGATACTTTCCAAAATTTATAACTCAAGACATTAAAAAATTTCCGTCTTATAATGATTATTATAAATAAAATTTTTGCTTGCAAAAAATAAAAATAGTTTATAATACTTCATCTATACCTTTGCAATTAAATTTATCTACTTTAATAATAAATAATTAAAAGTAAAATTTTGAGAGAAGCAATAAAGAGAAATAAATAGGGAATAGTTTTAATAATACAATATTTTAAATGTTATTATTTCTATCTATATACTAATCATGCCTTTTTATATCAATTCCCTATTTTACTTTTCATTCTTTTACTATCAGATATTTCTGTGATGCATGTCTATATGATTAAAACATGACTTAATTATTTAATTTTATTTCAGTTTCTTAATACATATTTAAATTTAAGTTTTTTTGTATTTATTATATTTCTTGTATTTATAGAATTTTATCGCATATTCTATTTGTTATAGTTAAATTTATTATAAAAGTAAGTTTATTCTTGTACTTTTCCTTTATTTATTTATCTTTTTTAAAGATTATATATTTTATCATTATATTTTTACAAATTTTGTAATTATGTTCTAATTTTTAAATAAAACACATTTTTTTCAAAATGAAGGTAAAATTTTTACCTTTTAATCTAAGCAAATATATTTTGGTATCTTATTAGCATAACTTGATTTAATTAGCATAAGCTATGCTTTCAAATGCTTTTAATCTTATCATACTTTGCTCTTCCACTGCTTTTTAATCTGAATTTTATTAATTGAAGATAAAAATATATATATGAATCATTAAAATATCTTAAAAACTGAAGATGTTTAGAAATATAATCATAATTTATAATTTTTAGGTCGACTTCTTACTAGAAAATTTTCTATTTAATAGTGAATTTCATGATCAAAATTAGTTAATTCTTCTAAAGGAACCAAGACTATTATCGTATATAAACTTTTTCATTTTAGTCTCGTCTAAAATGTAAAAATAAATTTCTTTTTAAATTAAGTTTTATTCCACAAATGAGATTATTCATTTTTTAAGAATCATTAGGCTGTAAATATTTATATGAAGCATCTTCATAGCATCATTTACTAATCCCAAGGATTAATGACTTAATTAAGATTAAGATTAAAATACTTTCTTTTGTAGATTATTGCTTTATTTTCAGTGTTTTGCTGCTAAATTTAAATAAGGTTTTTTTAAGAGTTATAACTTATCTCTACCCTTAATTGAAAATTATTTTCCGCTCAAAACAAGCTAATGGTTGGTCAAAGGTAAAATATCTCTTAAAAAATTGAAATATTTAAGTAACTTTTGGCTTTTAAAGTATTTTTCCAAATTAATTAGAAATAAATTAAGATTAATAACTAATTAGTATTAGTTGAAAGCTTATTTAATAAATTTAAATTTTATACTACTAAATTAATACTTGATTAAATCTCATTGGTTAGACAAAAAAGCACTCAATTTTAATGCAAATATTCAGTTTTACATCATAATATTCAACTAGTCTCAAAGATTTTAAAACTGACGATTAGCAAAAAAGAGTGATAGGACAATTATTATTTTATTTAATAAATCTCATTATGTTGAATGGATGAGGTTACGTTCTTACAGAATTTGTAATCTTTTATGCTAAAAATTTGTCATACTTTTTAGTATAAAATTAAAAAACGAAATTTAACTTCACTTTTTTTATTTTTTTCACTAATTTTCTTAAATAGAGAGATGATGAAATAATTGTTTAATTTTTATAATTCTTTAAAGATTCAAAATATTTTTGAAAAAATATAAAATACCTTAATATCTCTTTTCTCCAGTATATAATGAACTCACGAATTATAACATCTTGTCTTATAATTCCTAAATAAAACTTATTATTTTTTTTAATTTTTAAATTTAAAGAGTTCTATTACTATTTTATTAAATTTTGTTTACTATTTAAAAAATTAAAAATAATTAAGATATTAGAAAAA
Source organism: Loxodes magnus (assembly GCA_946699065.1). Taxonomy (NCBI): domain Eukaryota; phylum Ciliophora; class Karyorelictea; order Loxodida; family Loxodidae; genus Loxodes; species Loxodes magnus. The sequence goes on from CAMPDV010000389.1 coordinate 26,408, forward strand.
TTAAAAATTTTAATGAAAGCTAATTAATAATAAAATATTATAATTAATAATATTTATATATTTAACTTTAATTATTATTTTTAATATTTAATTATAATATTACATTTTTTATTTAAAAGTATTTTAAAGCAGAAGAAAAAACTATCTAATTCGTATAATGTAAATAAAAATGAATGTCAAAATTATTTTATTTAATATTGATATTATAGTGTAATTACATAATTATAATTTATCATTTAAATATTTTTAGATTATTTTTATTTAAATTTAAGTTTCTTCTTATTATATGGAATGTGCATTTCATAATTTTATAAATGGATTCATAAAATTGTTGAAATTAAATTTTATATATTTTAGTTAAAAAACTTGATTCTATTATTAAATATTTACTTCTATCATTTTTATAAAAGATTTTAAGTTATCCTTTTATTGTATTAATGTTTTTCTTATTAATCAAAGACATTTATTTTTCTAAAAAAGCAAATAAAATTCCTATACTTAATTATAATTGTTAAAATTTCAAAATTATTTAAATTAAAGAGTGTCTTTAAACAAAAACAATTAAAAAATTCTGATTTTTTAACTTAATTTACTAAAAAATGTTATTCTTTTTAATATGTTTTTACCTTTAAATTTTTTAAAAGAGTAAATTTATGAGTTATTTTATACTAGTATGCCTTGATATTACTTATGATTAATTAATAAGTTTCTTATTAACTTAATCTAAATATTCTACTTAATTTTATCACTCCGTAATTAAATAATTATATGAATAATTATGATTGATATTTTAATCAGATTTATAAAATATATGCTTATTTTTAATTATTTTAAGAATAATAATTTTTATATTTACAAAGTAAAATAGAAAAATAATTTATTAGCTTACTTTAGTTAATAATGTTCATATGTATTTATTTAAAAAAGTTTTTTTATTCTATTACTCTTTTTTACTAATCATCATATTTATAGATTTTTACGTATAATAATAATAATTAATATGCTTTAACCATTTTCATTTAGGTATTAAGTAAGTTTTCAATAATTCTTGATTAATAATCTTACTCCACATTGTATTCATCTTCCTCTTCATCATCATTGTAGATTCCAAAGCTTCTTTAGTTCGATAATTCTTATAAAAATTCACAAGTTTGAGCAAATCATAGTTTTTATAATGTCAATCTTCAAATATTAAAAATAGTAACGGAAAATTCTTATTATTTATGTTGAAATTATTTCTCTTTTTTGTTCTTGTTTAGTGTTGTATATGTATAATAAAGAAAATTTACTGTATCATTTTAAATTTCACCAAAAAAAAAATTTGCTGCAGGCATATTATTCAACCGAATAATTGATCTTATGCTTAATTGTAGCGCATTTAGCTTTGGTAAAATAGCTTTATTCTTTAAATTTTTCAACTAATTATATTTAGTTACTAAAATAACTTTTTTATTTTATTCTGAAAATTTATTTAAAAGTAAAATTATTATGTATTATGAAATAGCCTTGCATATAATAATTTTCTGATAGCAAATAGATTAAAAATAAAATAGTAAGTTTATATGAAAAAACTGATTAGTAAAAGATAAAACATTTTTAATTTAATTTAAACATATTTCTTAAACTATTTTTTATTTATTGTTGCTCTCAAAATTTTTAATTATTTATTATACAAAAATGTAATCGCAATGAATGATTGACATTTTATAAATAATTCTTATCTTTTAGGAAGACTAACTTACATTTGTGGCTTCATCTCATAACCTAAAATTCTTAATTATCTTGAGTTACAAGTTTTGAAAATTAACGGAAACCATCAAGATCTGGGATATTTAAATTATATCTTAAAGATTGAGATTTTAGAAGAAGAAATCTCTCATTTAAATAATTTAGATTTTTAAATATAAATTACTTTGGAGATAAATTTTATAAAATCAGTGATTTGCTTCTTATTAAAAGCTTAAAGCTATTAGTAATGTATTTTTCTAAGATTTTATAATCTAAGACATTATATATGTGTACTCCAAATAATTCTTATCAAAGAATTGTGTTTTAAAATAAACAAAATTATTTTTGCTGCTTTTCTAATTTAAATATCAGATTTTCTAGAAAAGTAGTCATCAAAAATCAGTATTTATTGATTTTCAGCCAGAAAATATTGAGGATTCTAGAAATTATTTATTAGAAAAAATAATTAAAAAAGTTAATATGACTATCAAACTGAAGATAGCATTTAGTTTCAGATTATCAAATAATATTAAAAATAATAAAAAACTTAAAAGAAAACTTTTTCTTTTGTTTTCGAAGTTCAAAATAAAGCAAATATATAAAATATGAAAAAATGAATAAAAAAATAATAAATGCTGATCTTAATTTCCTAAAAAATAAAAAATGAAAATTGAATAATTTTTAAACTATAAAAAAAGAAAAATTATTTTCAGTAAAATTAGCAAATTAAGTATTTAAAGCGAAAATTTATAAATTTTATTTTAAAATTTTCAAAAATACTTTGAACAATTATAAGTAAAAAGGCAGAAATTTGTTTAAAAAGAATAAAATATAAAAACGCTGTTAAATTAATACATTATGAAAATTTAGAAAAAAATTATTAAAAATATATAGAGGAAAATAATGCTTCCATTAGAAGATTGATTCTACTAATAATACTATAAATAAAACTAAAAAATAAATAAGTCTTAAAATTCCTTTCGAAAAGATAATAACCTTAATATTTTAGATAATTTTTAGAATAAATAATTTTAAATATTTTATTACAAGAGGATATTTTACTTTAAACTAAATCAACAATAAATTTATAATTTTTTAATTAAATTATAATAAATTTAATTATTATAAAACCTAATTATTTCCAATTTTTCAATCTTAAGCATTTCTATAAAATAGCTATTAAACCTTTTAATAAATTATTTTTATGTTATTTCCATATATTTTATAAGATATATTTATATTTTAAATTTTCATGTTCATAAATTACCAATTATATGATATTTAAATTTGACTATTTTATAAATTTTAAATTATCAACAATTTACAATTAAAAATTGTAAATTTTAAAATATTTCTTTTATTTTTGTATTTATTCCTATATATAAATATTTTAGACTATTTTTTTCAAACTTAGATATCATATATATTTTTATATCTTATTATATTTAATTTTGCTATTAAATATCAATATTAATATACTTTTATATTTTTAAATTTAAATTTTAAGCAAAAAATTTAAAAAATTAAATTATAAATTATATTCCTTGGTTTATTTAGTGCACGAGTAATTTTTTTTGCGTTTTTCATAAAATAAAATAATAAAAATTTCAAACTTCTTTCTCATTTTTTATTTACAGGTTATAAATTTTAATCTATTGGATCAGTCAGTAATGCTTATTCTGATTGTTTTCTTAATGAATATAATGAAGATATTTGGTAATAATTTTCTTCGATGGGAGGCCGTTACGTTTAATTAAAGCATATTTCCTAACTGTTGATTTCAAGCCTCTATCAAGGCCGAATAATCATTCAGTCGTTTTACTTATTTTTAAATTCTTTTTTATTAAAATTTTACCTGCTTTATTCAAAAATAAAGCTTTTTAATTAAGAAATTAACTAAAAAACTTCGATTAATAAATCATCGTTAGGAATACCTAAAAAATCTAATTTTTATAATATTAGTTTGATAGATTAATATATTTTATTATTACTTAATTTGAATACTTTATTAAAATAATTAAATGGTATATTCCATTATATCTTATAATCTCCTTAATTTCTTAAAATTATTTTAACTTTCTTACTAATATTTTTAATATCCTTATTTAACTAAGTTTTAAATATTTTTAATAGTAATTATGCATAATACATAAATTTGTATAATATATATTTAAAATTTAAAGCTAAGTAAAAGTTTTAAAATAATTAAATGTAATTTTTTTAAAGAAACTAACTTCTTTTTCAAGCAATAAAATTAATTTTTGGACTAATTATATTTATTAAATTTGAAATAAAGTAATTTTTTATTATGGAAATTAAACAAATAAAATAAACAAGAGATTGAATTAGTTTAGTATATAGATAAAGTAATATTAATTAATAAATTTAAGTTAAAAACATTAAGAAAATAATTTAAATTATTTTGATGGATATAGAATACATGTTGTTGATATTGAAATATAAAATATTTAAAAATATAATCTAAAATTAAATAGGATTAAATTAATTGAACTAAATAGATTTTAAATTTACTTTTTTTTAATTAGTAGCATTAACTATTTTATTTTAATCAATAAAAAGTTAGAAAAAGTTAAATATTCTAAATCTATATAGTTTATTTAACTTTGTTTATCATTATACATTATCATAATTAATCATTGTGATGCTTGATATACATTTTTCATTATGATGAAATAGTTTCGAAAATATTAACTTAAAAAGGATGAAAATATTTTCTTTATTTAATAATATTCAATTGAACAGAATCATTTGACATCAAAAATGTGAATATATATTTTTCAATTTTTTAATATTAACAATAAAACAGTTAAGTCTTAGTTAAAATATACTACTTAGCATATTTAATATGAATCGGTAATAATTAAGATTTATACTAGATTAAAAAATAATTAAATTTTAAAATAAGAATAAAAGCATATTATTTAAAAACCTAATTACAACATCTTAATCTCATTCTTAAAAATTACAATTAGAAGATAATTTATATTAGATATGTATGAAATATATAAATCATAAAAAATTGTAAATTTAAAATAATTATATATTTGTCATAAGAGAGATTTTAGTAATTAATAAGTCCTTTATATATTTAAAAAAATATAATAATGTTACTATAATAGAAAATAAATTAATTCTAAGACAATTTAAAAACACTAATTACAAAAGTGTATGAAATGGATACAATTATAAAATTATATAATTATTACTAATAATAATAAAAAATAATGCTATTTTTATGTAAATTTATCTTTTTAAATAATTTCAATAAAGTTATAAAAGCTATAAAATTGATGGTATAAAAAATATTTTATTAGTAGAATAATTTAATTTATCAAATAAATGATAGATAAATATCTGAGAAAAGTATAGAAGAAATATCAAATTAAATTAATCAAGAATGTTTGCCTTTATAACTGCTGAAAAAGTTTGTAATTGTTTTTGGGTAATCTTTTCTTCACTTGAGAGTTTTTAAGTCAAAATTTTTTTTCTATAAAATTACTCATTTGAATGGTAGATTCTTGTCATACTTTCCCAAAATTCTTTAGTTTTTTGTAAGCCAAATTATTAGAATTTCATGCTAAATTTGATAAAATGATTCGCTGATTTGCAGAAATATCATATAGAAGATATATAAAATTAAAATACATAATAATAATAATATACTTAAAATTTAAAAATCTTGCAATCTCTGGGATCTCGACCAGTTCCTTGCTGCCATTTTTTTAACGTGGATGAATTCCACGACCAAGTTTTTTATGTGGGAGGTAACCACTAAAATCTTCCGAATTTTCAGCAAATAATTTTCTTTTGTAGACTCCTGTTTCAGTAATTCATAATCTATTAAGAATCTTTCACGTTCTTATTTGTTCTTTTATTTATATTTATTTCCAGCCAACACAATGTTTTAGCAAATGACGATTTGACTTGCAAAACCTACATTATTTGGTTTACCTTTTCTAATTTTTTTCATAAATACTTTTTTCTAATTAATCAATTCTTTTCATTAAATTCGAATCGATCTTTTCATTGTTCTGTTTTTCTTGATAATTTGTTTAAGTAAAATCTTTTTCTATAATCATTTCTTGGTTTTGTTTAAGATTCGTTTAAGACTGCTAGTATAATTGCTATTCCGTGACTAAATTGTTCTAGATTAACTAACATCTAATTATAAGCATTCATTATTTTGATCTTTTATAAAATTCATTAACTTTCTTATTTTTTCTCCTTTATTATAAATTGTTTCTTGATACCCTTAGATTGTCATTTTCATTTAATCGAACTATAGAAAGAGTTTTGATTTCTTTTCAGACTCATCTGGATTCTTTTGAATTGTTCCGATCATAGTTTTCCTTCTGATGAGGAACTTGATTTCTCTTCTAGTTATTGTTGCTTCATTAATTGTTTGATTGCTTTTCTTTTTGCATTTCTTATTTATTTTTGAAAAGGCAAATAGATTATTCCATCTTTTTTTTTTCCTAATTAAATTACATAATGATTCTATTATATAATAACCTTAAAGAAGATATTATTATGATATAAAAAATAAGATAAATATGTTTAATATTAATTAGATATAATAAAATAAAGCTAATAATTTAAAGGATAAATAGTAGATACTTAAAATAAAAATTAGCAGTTAAAGAATGCAATAAAAATAATAAAAAGTAGCAAGAAAATTTAGAAATATATTATTTTAAATTATATAATAAACTAAATTTAACTAAATTTAATTAATTATTAAAATAATAAATTTAAAAAATTTGGTTAGAATGCACCCTTTTATATTAGATTATTCAATCCATATTAATTGCTATTGGTTAAACTCTTTTTAATTAGTCATTTTTACTTATACTAATTCATGATTTAGCCAATCAATTATATATATTAATAGAAAAATAATAAATTATCACACATCTTAAACGTTGATGTATCAAATAAAAAATATTATAAAATTTCTTTTATTAAACTGAAAAAATAATAAGCAACTTAAATTATTAAAAAGCTAATATGACTCATTAACAAAACTTTTAAGTATTAATATTCTTCTTTATTTTCTTCTAGAATATATTACTTATTATAAAATATATAAAAACTAGTATATCTTTGTATATAATAAGAATTATATTAATGTTATAAGTAATTTTTACTATTGCAAGAATATTTAAATTTATTTGGTATTTTTTATATCATATATAATATTATTGTGTCATTTTCTAACTTATAAAAAATAAGGCTATATCCAAAATATAGTATAATTGATCTTTAGATTTTTAATTAGTAGAATTAAAAAAATATTTAAATACTAACATTTAATGGTTTATTCCTATAATTTTATAAATTTTATTATTAAAATATGAATATAAAAAAATAATAAAATCTAATGATATTTTTGTTCCACTTAATTAAGAAGTATATTTGGATAATAAGAATACTTTTAGCTTTAGATAATACGATAGTAAAAGCAATAAATGTTCAATTTATAAAGAAATAAAAATTAAAAAACCCAGAAAAATGGAGAACAACAAAAAATAAATAATTAGTAAAGGAAAACTAGGATAAAGCAAGACTAGAAGAGAAAAAGCAAAATCACTGTAATCTGTTTCATAAAAGATTAGTAGGTAGCTAAGGCAACACCTCATTAATCAAAGAACAAACTAAACCTGTATGTGTGAAATATTACAAAATGAAAATAATTCATAGTAAGCAGCACGATATTGTTTATAATCTTTCGGAAAGTAAGAGATTTAATAATAGATATTGAAAAACTAAATTTAGAAACTATGAACTTAAGGAAAAACTTGCTCAAAATAAAATCTTAACAGAAGAACAGTTTTTGAGCCTATCTTAAGATAGTTTTAAATTGAGGAAGTTTCAATGATTACTGAAGATAATAGAACTATCATTGTGACTAATTTATAGAATTTTAAAATATAAATTTAAAGAATTGAGATTAAAAAAAATTGGAAAAACTTAAGCTTTATACACCCGAAAAATAAACAGAAATAAAATATCAAGAGCTGATGATATTGTAATTATTCTCAAAATTTAATGGAGTATTGTTTTGGCTATAAATGCTTAAAAGTAAAAAGGATTAAAGAATTTGAAAAAAATTAGAAAAACTCGGAATAAATAACAGAAATATCCACAAAAAAAGATTGAAACAGAGGAACTTAATGAGACAAAAATAAAATTATAAAAATCCACAAAAAATAAAGGTTGGGGAATCCAACTTCAATAAAAAATTGATAGTTGGAATTGGTTGAAATTCCAAGAAATATAAACAATTTTTAAACTTTTAGTTGGTAATAAAGTATATATTACGGAAAATGATTATGATTAAAATTGGTATAAAAATAAATTTTATTTATTTTACTAAAAATAAAATTAATTATCTTTTATATTAAAAAAGAAAAGTCATTCAAATTAATTTTAGTAGTTACTATACTTTATTTTTAAGTTAGTTTTATTAAATAAAATATAAATCTAACCAGTCTTTTGTATATTATCATCATTTTATACAAAATAATAATTAAAATTATATTTCTTAAAAAACTATTTCAGCTGGTTAATTAAGGTAAATAAAACTGATAAAATAAATTTAAGATAACTAATAATAAAAGATAGTTAATCATAGGTATTATATTTATGGATATAGCATAATATAACATAATTTATTAAAGTTATTTCACCTTTTTTAGGTTAATCACGAAATTAGAATTAGTAAAATTTTTTTCTTATTAGAAATCTTCGATGTCATATTCATCTAGTTTTTCCGGATCATAAATTTTTATAAATTACCTATTTTGTCCTCTTGCTACTGCTTGGAAATCAAATCCTACTTATTAACTCTCAAATTATCTCATTGTATGTGTAATCTTTGGAGCTTCTATATAAGGTTAAAATCATTTTTTTTAATTCTTCCATTTTGTGTGCAATAGATCTTAAATAGATTTTGGATTCCTCTTTTTGTTTCATAATATTATTTTCTTTTGAATCTATAACATTGGCTTACCTTATGTCCGTTCTTTTTACAGTATCAACATCTTTTTTCTATTTTCTAATAGGAGAAGATCGCATTCTGCACTCCTTTTGATTCTGGATCCAATCGCAAATTAAGTTGGATTTGCTCAAATTAATTGATTCTCTGGTAAAACTTTTGTCTTAAGTGCCATTCGATTTGATTAATTTGTCTTTACTTTTCTTAAGAAGATGACTGCTAGTTTTATTATTTCTAAGGCTTTTATTCATTCAAAAAATTGCTAATTTATAGCATTAGAGATTAGGTTAATTATTTAAGGCCTTAAACTTCTTTTTTAAGTTTATAATTGTCCAATTGTAGCGAATAAAAAGCGTTAGAAAGGTCCTGTTAATTATTAGGATTTGTTGAAGAAGTTTATTGTTTCTTAGGTTCCATTTTATATTATATAATGTTAGAAGATTAAATCTAATTTTAGATTACTATTTTGTATTAATTGCTAAATTGCTAGAATTTGAAATACAATAGAGGTTAAGAAGTTAAAGTTTAATTTAAAACTGAAAAATGTATTCCTTTAAATTAATTATTTAAAAGCATTTTATTTCAATTTCAAAAAAGTAAATTAATATAGAAAATTTTTAATTTAAGTATCTGAAAAGAAAGTTAAAAAAACGCAAGTCTTAGATATATTTAGATATAAATGACTAAAGTTTATTCCATTATCAAAGCAAAGGCTAAATAAATAAATATTTAAGCAATATAGGTATTTAAACTACTTATTTATTATTTTATTTTAAATTATAATGGAACATAGTTCTCTAAATATTTGCTCTATCTGCAATTAAGTTAGCTATTACTAAGAGATATCTCTAATTCATGTAGAGAATTAATCAGCTGAAGCATTTATTAGAAATACTTAGGATAAAGTGTTATGTCAGATATGCTAGAAAAATTAATAAAGCAAGTAATAATATAAATGATATTAATAATAAAGAAATAATTAGGAAAGTAAAGAGAAAATAATTAAGAGCAATTAAACTAAATAAATTTAAATATATGGAAAAATAGAAATATTTTAGGTATTATATCAGAATTCCTCTAAAATAAAGACATCTCAAAATTATAAAAAGTCAAAAAATACTTAAGTCAGTTTAACTTCAGTTTTGGCATATTAAATATTAAAAGATACGAAGGCATTGTAATTGAATTAGTAAAAAATAAAATAAAGTGAGTTTTACGATAAATTAGAAGTTCCAGCTTTAAAAAATTGTACATTGATACAAGTTATTTATCATAAAATTTATGTGATCAAATTCGAAAATATTTAAATGAGTGTCTATAAATAAAAAACGAAAATAGCATTAAAAGAAATTTAGCCAAACTAAATCACCTATAAATATGTGTCTGGCCTATTAGTGATATAATACTTCCTTATATTTATCTTTTCAAAAATCTAAAAACATTAAGCTTTTGATTTATACTCTAGAAGATTCAATTTTATCCTTTATAAAAAATTTAAAACTCTTAGAAAATATTGAACTACTTTTCCCAGAAAATATAACAGGAAAATCTCTATTAGATTACTGTCTAGATTCAAAATAAAAAAAAATATAGATAGAATAATATTCTGATAGTTAATAACTTAATTATCAACTAATTAACCAGTACTTACTACTACTTAAAGGCTATTAGATTTAAGAGTTGCATTTAAGTGAAAATAATCAAAGCTATTAGTTTATTCTTCTATGTCCTAATTTGAAAAATATTAGTCTAGTTTAAGTTGAAAATTAATATTGCTAAGTATTAGATAAAATAGACTGCTAAAAGATATAATCTTTATATTTAAATGAAGTTTCTTTTTCTTCTTAAGCATTTACTGACTTTTTTTCCAATTAATTCCCAAATCTATAATGTGCTGAAATTACCAAATATTAAATTTTAGTGACTAAAACTTAAGATAGTTACTATAAAACTCCCATAACTTAAAAAATAGTTTTAGCTTACTTAAATATATAAAAAGAGTCTTATAAAGAATTAGGAATTTATGGAAATAACTTGACATTAATAAAAATAATTATAGATAACTAGTGATAGATGAAGAATTATAGTTTATATTCTAGAATTGTAAAAAATGTACTTAAATAGAAATCAAATTTACTAGAATACTAAAAGAAATTTTATAGCAAACTAAAAAAATTGCCTATATTATCAGATTCTTAACTGTCTAATTGTTAAATATAAGGTGAAAATTGAGTTAAATAAATTGTAAAAATAAAAGAAATAAAAAAATTAAGTTTTATAAGTTGCTTGTTATGTGATAATGATGTGATTGAATAATAAAGAATTATTAAAATTTAAAACTCTTAAATAATTAAGGAAACTAAAAAATTACTCCTTAAGCTTTTCCTATTTAAGATGACCAAGGTAAAGATTACTCAATTTACAAAAATTTAAGGATACTATATGTAAATAAAGGGATTTAGATTAAAAAAATGAATGGAAATTTTAAATTAAAAGCATAGAAGACTCAAAATATATGTAGACTATGTTTTATAAAACCAAAGGGTTGGGAAAATAGATTTAGATTTAAGTGATCTACAATTAGAATGAACTAAATAAATTAATTTAAAGTAATTATATTTCAAAGTTTTTTTAATATTCAATATTTTTATACAAATTTAAAGTTTTTTTCTTTATGAATCTAAGATATTTTGAGTCTAAAAGCCAGTCTAAAGAGTTAGATTTTTAATATATATGAAATTTTAAAACAAGTACATTAAAAATTGAATTTAACTTTTATAAATTTTTAAATTATTAATTAATCTAAATTAAAAAGTAAGCAATTTAAAAAAATTTAAACTAGTAAAAATTTCTTTATTTGATTAATTTTATTTAGTATAATTCTTGAAATTAGTCAAAAATATGTAGATCAAAATAAAGAATAAAACTAAATAAAATGTTTTTTTTGTTGCTATAAGCAAAATTGTTTTCTTGCTCTAGTTTGAAAATAAATGTTTATATTTTGTTTCAAGCAAAAAATAGCTTCAAATTTTATGATAAACTTAAAGAGTAATTTTAATGCAAGATTGCTTAATTATTTTTGTAAAATGCTTTTATTACTTTAATTATATAAAAAATTTTAAATCTTAAAATAAAATAAAAGGTATAATATTTACAAATTCTGCTACCTTTTTAAAAGTCTAATTTCAAATTAACTATTATCTATGTGTATTATTATTATATATAAAAATATGAATGTTGGCCGAGGTCTGGAAAACTAGTAAATAATCTGATGTAGTGTATAGTGCATTGCGAGTAATCTCACATTAGATGCCACCACGGGGAAAGGTGGACAAACTCGGAAGAGACAAAACTTACTTGCCAAGAGGGTTCTTGTCTGAAGTATGAAAGTTTGACTGATGGGCTATTAATGACTTAACTATCTTATTCAAGAAGACTGGAACATTTGTTTCAAGATTCAAGAATAATTTTTAATAATAAGATTCTACATTTGGAGAAGGTGATGTGAATTATTAGACGGTAATTATGACAATAAGAAGTAAGAGAAGTTTAATTATATCATTAAATATTAATATTGAAGAGCTGATGTCAACAAGTTGCTAAGCGCTCTATAATAATCTTTATTTATTTACATTTTTATTTTTTTTATTAGACCAGGAATTTTATCTAAAGTCAATCTTAGATTGCTTTGCGTGGATTAAAGATATTGATTTAGGGTGATGATAAGGCTTCACTCATTAAAAATCTTATATACATATGTCAAAAAATACGGAGCATGAGCTAGAATCTATATTGGATAATTATTTAATCCTATCTTTAACTAAATTTATAATTCAAAAACTATGGAATATACGTTACAAGACAACTTTAGAGCAAGTATTTCTAACCAAGGGATCCTTCAAAAATAGGATATTCTTCGTGGAATTAAACTAATATTCAAAAGAGATTTTATTGCTTACTTTTTAGACAATAATAAAATGGCAACATTTATAAATAACAATATCTCAGTAGCATTAGCAATATTTAATTAACTTTAGACCATTAAATTCACTATTAAAAAACAAACATTCTAGAAAGAAATTAATAATAATAACTATAAATTACGAGTATAATCCTTAGCATCTATGGTTTTTAGGATATTCTGATAGTTCTTAGATAAGTAATAAATATACAGATTAATGAAATTAAAATAAAAAAGCCGCAGAAAAACATATTTAGTAGGATTCAAAACATCTGAAATAATAGCTTATATTTAATAAAGCTAAAGTATCATTAATAGTTTATAAAATTATTTTTAATTCTTAGACTAAAGAATAAAAATTCTCCATTATTCTAAATAAAATTTTGTTATTTGAGGAGCTAGAACATAATTAAAAAGTTTGTAAAAGGCTTAATTAGTAAAAATATAGAATTTGAAAAAAGCTAAAAGAAATTAAAATAAAGGAAAAGTAAAAGAAATAAATTAATTCTTATAAAAAATGGAACAAGAAAAAGAAAAAATGGCAATAAAGTCACAAGAAATATAATAAGTATTAAGAAAGCTTAAATTTAAGTGTATACAAGAAGCTTGATAAAAATTTGTTTTGTTCTATAAGAAATACTAATGTCTTACTAAGAAAACTTTTCTTATTTCTAGCAAATTTAAATCGAAGATCTTTAAGAAAATCTAAATAGAATGAATTTTTAATTAACAAGAATAAAATTAAGAAGAAAGCGAGTAAATGAATGAATGACCAAGAGAAAACATTTTCATGAATATTACGCAAAAGAAACAAAAAAATAATCATAAGAGCCATAAAAAGATAAGAATAACTATAAATATTCACAATTTTAGATTAAATTTAATTAATTTAGTTAAATAAACAAATAATATATAAAGATTATATAGAGCGCTTAGCAACTTGTTGACATCAGCTCTTCAATATTAATATTTAATAATATAAAAAATTTTCTCATATTTCTTAATGTCATTATTGCCTTCTAATAATTCACATCACTTTTTCCAAATTTAGAATCTGATTATTAAAAATTATTCTTAATCTTGAAGCAAATGTTCCAGTCTACTTGAATAAGATTCACATAAGATTTAGTAGCCATTAATAGCCCGTCAGTCATTTTTCATTCTGCTAGCGAAAACCTTCTTGGCAAGTTAAACTTGTCTCTTCCAAGCTTTTCCATCCTTTCCCCGTGGTGACATCTAATTTGAGATTACTTGCAATTCAGTATAAACTACACCAGATTATTTATTAGTTTTCCAGACCTCGGCCAACTCTCATGTTTTTAAATAATAATGATGATAATTTTTTTTATTTAGTTTGATTTCTTATTAAAACTTCTAATTTCTATTTATCGTGCTTTTTAATGATGATAACTAACTTTAACTATTAAATTCCCTCCCATTAAAATTTGAATGTTAAATTAGTGTCTTTAAAAATAAGTGACATATTATTAAGTAGTTTTAGAACTTATCGTAGAAGCACTTATATACTCAGAGAGATTAAAAAAATATATTCCTGACTTTTTTTCTAATACTTTTATTATTCTATAATATGAGTCTTCTATGTTGTTATTTATCAAAATTTGGTATCATTTATTAAAAGTATGTTTTTAAGCAAAGCAAAATGATTCTGGCTTATTCTGCTATTTTTCTTCCTTATATTTTATAATTTATCCTATTTTGCTAATCATTAATAAATAGATTTTTCATACATTTTTTTAAGCAAATCAATAGAAATTATTTTATGATTTCAGACGCCAATTTACAAATTATGATTTGACAAAAATACAAAGGAAAATATGACAATATGAATAGATATTTTTATTATTATTAAATGGAGAGACTTTCTTATAATATTTTCAGTAAAACTTTTATTTTCCTAAAAGCAATAAAATAAGACACTTTTAATTAGAAATATATATATAGTAAACTAAAAGTAATTAAAGTTTAGCATTCCCTGGATTTTCAACCAGGTTTTTGCTACCATTTTTTTAGCGTGGATGGATACCACGCCATTTTTTTTTGTGGATGGAACCACTGAGAATCTTCTGTCTTTTATAAGAATATCTTCTTCTTGTAAATTCCCGTTTCGGTGATTCAGAGTCTGCTAAGCATTCTTAACGTTCTTTGTTGTTCTTTCATCTAAATTTATCTCCACTGATCGCAATTTTGTAATAGGTGTCACTTTGATTTGCAATAATAGCAATTTTTGATTGGTCTTTTCTTGAATCTCTTCAGAAATACTTTTTTTTCAAGTTAATCGATTCTTTGGAGTAATTCTATATTAATCTTTTCGTCATTCTATTTTTCTTGGATGTTTGTTTATGTAGAAACTTTTTCAATAATCATATTTTGTTCTTGCTTAAAATTCGATTGAGATTATTCATATAGTTACTATTCCGTGACTAAATTATTTTAAATTAATTGTCGTCTTATTATTAGTAGCTCGTTGTTTTAATCTTCGATAGTATTCATTAGTTCTCTTATTTTTTCCCCTTGATTGTAAATTGTTTCCTAATAATTTTGTATTATTGTTTTCATTTAGTCAATTTATATTTAGATTTCTGATTATTTTTGTACTTTTACTGGATTCGTCTCTATTGTTCCAATTATAACTTTTCCTTCAGATGAGGAACTTGATTTATCTTCTTCTTGTTATTGTTTCTGCATTAGTTTCGCAGCTTTCCTTTTTGCGTTCTTAATTTGGTTTTTGGAAAGGCGAATAGATTATTCCATTTTTTTTTTTTTAATTTAATTAGAAATATTAAAAGATAAAATCTTAGTTAAAAAAATTATCCTTATTATATAGTAAAGTTTATTATGGAAACTGTGATTAACTTAAGCTAAATAAATCATAAAAAAATGGAAAAAATAAAGGTAATATATTAATATATTTGCAATATATTAATAAGAGTAAACAAATAGTAAATACAACTTTGAAAAAAAGATTAGCAGTTATAAATTAAAAAACATCATTAACTAAATTTTGTTAAATTAAATCTCAATTTTTCATTCAATTTGATTAAACAATGCTTAAAATTATAAAAAGGAATAAAATATTTATTTTAGATAATCCTTCATAATTTTTAAATTTAGTATTCATTTAATCTAAATTTATCTTTTTAACTTTTTCTTAAAGGCAGTATTTATAATAAAAATTAACTTTTAAAAGGTATAAATTCATTTTAATATGTCTAACGAAATTTTAAAAAATTTAAATAATCATAATGCTAAAATAAAGCCAATATTACATAATAATATCCCTTCAACAATTACAACCAAGTTTATATTTAAAATAATATATCTTTTATAGCTAATACATTATTAACTATAATTATTCAAGGTTAAAATATTGAAGTTGGTATGAATCACAATAAAGATAGCATATTTTATATTTAAATAAAACTATCAAAAAAATTATAAATATTAAAAATATAGAGAAACGAAAAAATTATGAGTGCAGAAAAGTAAAATATGGCAAAGAAGGAATTTAAATAGTTAATAAAATTATAATTTTATATGGTTCTTATTTACTTGTATTATTTAAATATTATTGAAAATAAATTTAAATCGGATTTAAATAAAAATCTTTAAAATGATTATGCATTTTTTAATATAAAATATATGTTTATATTCCGAAAAGAGAAAATCAAAGAGACAAAATTAAAAAACAAATAAAGATAAATAAATTATAAATTTGAGAATTGTATTAAAATTATGAAGATTAAGGTAATTAGTTATAAATAAATAAATTGGATTATAGAGCGCGTAGCACTCTTGTTGGTGCTCTGCTCTTTAAATTAATTTTATTTATTGTCGAAATTTTTTTTATGGGTCTCTCTTTCCTTTTTCCTCTTCCTTCAGTACGTCCCTATAATTTTTCCTTCCAAAGCATAGGATGCAATATGCGATTACGGGTACATTTCCCTGACCTATGATGAAGAAAATTTCCTCCTGGTATTCAGAGTTCTCCAGCTTGTCACATCTTCCTTATCTTGTAATTGGTTTCTCTTCCTCCGATTTATCCTCCGTCCGCGCTATTTTTTAGTTCTCCTTGCTTGGCCTCCAAGCAACATCCGAAGGAAAGGGATTTCTACCTTATTTAAAAAAAATATTGATATATAATAAAAATTAAGTAGACAGTAAAAAATTTTAAATCTACTATTATAAAACAAACTTTAAAAAGGTAATTTTCTAAAGATGAGAAAATAGTAAAAAGTAAAAATAATTCCATAAGTAATCAAACAAATAAAAAAGATAATTAGAACTAATGAAATATAAAAATTATTAAATTAAAAAAATTTAAAAGCTAAAAGAGAATGACATAATACAGAAAATAGTTTATTTACAAAAGTATTGATTGAAATAGATTTAAGCTTTTATATGAAATGATTTAGTATATTTATTACCAAATTAGGGATTTAAAAATATCTTTCAAATATTAATTTAAATAAAATGCTTTAATATTTTTATAGCAATCTTAAGGATTAAATTATCTTTAAATTCACCCTCCCTTTCTAAATTTAGCATATTAAATATTCTAATTTATCTTTTGGTGTGTTAAGCAAAATAAGTTTAAGTAGATAAACTTACTAATTTAAGTATAATTTTAAATATTTGTAGGAACTTAATTCAGAATATTTTTGATATACTAAAGATTGTTACTTATAGAGTGATAATTATTTGAGATTAGAATCTTAGAGATAAATATATAAAAATGCACTAATAAATTAAAGAAATAAACTTTCAGTAAGTTACTAAATGAAGAAAGGTTATTTTATACTAAATCTCCAAGATAAACAAATAGATATTGGACTAATGATTATTAACTTTGAAGGATGCTGATATGATATTTAAAATAAATAATTAAAATAGATCCTTCTATCAATTTCTTTCACTTATAATTATTACATTAATATCTAAATTCAAAAGGATAAGAAAATATTTGGATTAGCAGTTTCTAAAAGAATGAAGTCATCTAATTAATTAAAAAGTTGTTAGTATTAAATAGTAAATATATTAAAAATAGCATTATTTAGATAGAATAGATATTTATAAATTTATTTCTTGGTGGTTTAATTTATATGATTTAGCTATAAATCAAATTGAATCTACAAGCTAATTAAAATGAAAAAACTTTTATGAATTTTAACTTAAGACTAATATTATAAATGGGAAATAATATTTTTTGGATTATTGCTTATTTAATTTATTTACTATAAAGATATGGAAATATCTTAAGACAAAAATTTCTTTTTTATATTTGAAGTTTTTATTTATAATAAATTTGATATTGGAGCATTATTTACCTATGATCTTAATTATTTTAGACGTTCTTTAGTATCTATAATTATTTCACTAAAATTCTTTTAATTAGTAATTAACTTAGATAAAAACTCTTTATCCTTATCTGGAAGTTTATTACATGCTTGATCATTTTGTTTTAAGTATTTTTCTTTAAAACTTTTCTAATTCTATAAAAACATGTAATTATTTTCTTATTTTTTATTATATAATTTAATTTAAATAGAGTGGACCTTGTCTCTAAAGATTACGAGAAGAATTTCCCAAAGAGAAACTGATTGAGAATCAAGCCTTCTAAGTGTTGGACCAGGTTAATTTCTTCCTCATGGGTTGGAAATCTACCTGTAATGGCCTGTTGGCGTTCTGTGCTTTGGAGAAATGGAACCGCAATTTCTGGATTTTCCTTGCCATTTCAATATTGACATAATAAAACTCCAATTCAAATCGAAATCCATTTTCTCTATACCTGAAAATTTTAAGCTTAGTAATTGCACCTCTTATCTAGGTCCTACATTTTTAAGGAGAGTTAGGCCTCAAATCCGAGCTGGACGTTGAAAACTTCTTCTCAATTGATGAAACTTATTCCTAATCCTGTGGATTTTCGAATTTCTGAACTATTCCTTTCTTAGGGCTACGCAGATAGGAAATTACTTTGTTTATCCTTCCTGTTGCAACCTTCTTCTACTTATTTTAAACCTTTTGGCAGTGTGTATAAAACTTTCTTAATGTCTGATATTTTTCTGAGCTGATTATTTATTTTAATAAATTTGAATATTCCAAAAACTTACATTTTCAAATCTTTAAGCATAATTCAGACTTTTTTGCTTCTACATCTTCTCAAAGTTTTTCATAAATTTCTAATTGAGGTTTTTCAATTTTTACTCATCTTCTTGCTCTTTTAAAATTAAATGCATACTATTCTATATTTAGCAATTTCCTATTAATCCCCAGATCTTTAAGATGCTTTAGTTTAATCAAATATTTCCTTTGCTTTTTTCAATTTCTGTAACAGTTTTTTATTTTTATGCTTAATAAGAAGAAAATTTCCTAAAGAATTTACTCTTCATTATTTCTCTCCTAGGTTTAGAAGCCTGTTAAAAATCTTTCCTAAAACTTTTTTTAAATTCTTAGCTCAATGATAAAATTGAGCAATATTTCTTTATTTTTAATATAATAAATTTTAAAATTTTTCTATTCGAGTATATTTTTTAATTAAATTCAGTTACAAAAAAAAGTTGAAATATATAGAAATGACATAAATAAAAATAAATTAACAGTATAATAAACATAAAATATAGTGTTGCATTTTAATTATTATTTATACTGTAGTTATATTAATTTTCCTTTAAATTACTATTATAACTACTAAATATATATGCTATGCATTAAAATCATTTCATCCTACAAGCGTTAAAAATTGCAAAAGCTTAGATCAGTATTTTTTTATTTTATCTTTTAATCATTTTGATTGAACATATTTTCTACTTTAATGATATAATTCTTAGGATTCTGGATATATTGGCCTAACAATATTTTTCGAACATTATGATAAAAGAATCATATAAAAATAAATAAAGAAATAAAAGATTAAAGTGACTTCACCGTTTTTAGGCTAATAAATAATTTAAATGTTCAATAATGATAAATAAATACATCTTGAAAAAAATGGAGTCTTGGTAGGTTGCATCTCTTAGGTATACCAAAACCAAAGGTCATTCAGTTCCAAGTCCGAAGATCAGCCATAGTAGAGGAAGACATAATCGATTATGGGTACTTAACTTCCCCAACCTCTGATGAAGCTATTCTTTTTCTTCATCCTTCGATCATGGTTTGAGTACCTTCGGAGATTCCACCTACTGAAGCAAGCAAGCAATATCCTAAAAATACATAATATAAATAAATAAATTTTGGTACTTAGATACTTAAATATTTAAAGATAAAATAATTTATAATTTATTTTTTATTTCAGTATAAATAGACATCTTTCAATTTTTGTAATCAAAATTTTAAATATATTAATTCGAAAAGTTTGCTTAATTTTGAGCTTTCAACATAAATTCTTAAATGAATTTCTTTTTTTATTTTAATGCGTTTATAGTAAATTTGGTAGTAAGAACGAAAGAAAATTTAATAGCTTGCTGAATTATTTTATCTAGCTTAAGTTTATTTTTCGTGGATCTCTTTAATTTTAATTTAGCTTAGTCTGATATATTTTTATATATAACCTTTTGCTTAATTAGATTAATGGTAATAATAAATTTGATTATAGCGTTTGCAAAATGGTAAAATTTTTTAAATTAAGCATGCTAAATTAATTGATTTACCCAATTGCTTTACTTAAAACTTGGTTTTAAAATAAAAAGTTTCTAAGGATTTTAAGTAAATGTAAGAAGATTCAATTAAGAGTCTCATTTAAATTTTATTTCTTAGAGAAAGTATCAGATGCTCAAATAACCATTCTGGTGTTAGAATCTTCTCTAAGTTTGGAATTGGAGTTACTAAATATGAGGTCTGCTCAAATATTAAAGATTCAAGTAATTTTTCATTTTAGATTAGTTTAAAGTACTTTTACTTCCTGTTAATGAAACATCGAACATTATAAAATACAATGGTGAAAATTAATAGACCCAGACAATTAACATCAGCACCTAAACGTTTAATGGTACTTTCAGAGCTATACAAATTAATTAATAGACTCTAGTAGTTACAGGAGGGTATACAAACTAGAATTTATACGAAAATAGAATTATCATCATAAAAAGAGACAAAGCCTAAGAATTGTAAATGACTATTCAAAGAGTTTCACATAGTATTGCCTTTTATAAGCCAAAAATGTAGATTCTTTTAATTGCAGGCTTTAATGGATAAATATTATAAGAATGTGAAATTTTGGATTTAAAGTCTCTACAAACTAAAAAGATAAGTGACTTTGTATAAAAATCTTGCTTAGGAAGCGTAGCAATTATTGGATATGCTTTATATAATTCCGGAGGATATAATGAAGAAGGTTATTAGAATAGCATTTGAAAATACGAAATAAAAAAAGACCTTTGATCAATACTAAAAATATAGCTTCGTAAACAATCGCAGTGGTGATTATTAAAAAAATTTACATTTTTGATGATTGTAATTCACTTTTATAAGACATTTGCATATTTGAAAATGAAACAATAACAAGTCTAGGCAATAAACAGAGTAAAGATTATGTGAATATAATGCCTCATTATGTAAAAAATAAAGTTTACTTTTTTGATTGTTAATCCATATTTACAACTTTAGAAGTAAAGATTTTGTAGTGGAAGAGTAGATATTTATGAGTAAATGGAAGATTTAAAACTCTAAACATTTAATAAGCTCAATATAGATATAAAATAACTTCTTTCTTTAAAATTAAATAATTAATACTTTCAGCCAAAATTAAAGTTTTATCCATAAGATTATAATAAATAAACCAAATGGAAATATTTATAAATTTAAAGAGTCTTAGTAATTATTCTTTATTCGGTATTATTTTATTTTCAATTATCTTATCATGAGCTTTAACTATTTAGTATACTAGCTTGTACTTTACTTAATTTAATATCATCTCATTTTTTATTTTTTTATCTTTTATCTTAAGATAAAACAAAATGGCTTATAGTTTTAATACAATTTTTTCATTTCGATCATACTTCATATCTATATTTATTTTTAGCAAAATTTAAATTTCTGAAATGTTTAGCTTTACAAATTTTGCTTGTCTTAAATGATTTTTAAGAACTTAATCTCAAAGCTTAATCAAAATTTAATATTTATTAACCATTAAAATAAAAAGACAATAAAGATCAATTATGATTGTTCTTCTTTCATTCAATTTACTTTAACTAAAGTTATTAATATTTAATCTAAAAATCTATATGCTCTAATGAGTATTTAAACTAGTAAGTCAAATTCTTTAACTAATTTTAGCTTTAATGAAGCTTAACTGAGTTTACTTTATTTGCTTTTAATTGTATAACCAGTGCTATAATTATTTAGCATTTATAAAAGCTTTATAACTATTTGTAAATATTTAGATATAGATCGCTTAATATATAAACAAACTTAAAAATATATGAACGTTTAACTTAACTTCAATTACTAAAATATTTTAAATTTTCCCATTCTCTAGTTTTAATATCATATGCTACAAGCTTGCAATCAAAATTGCAAACATGTTTTTTCGCCTTCACGCACAAAGGTGTTATTCATACATTGCTTTTTGGAAAGTTCTCTTCTACACATTTTATATTTTATTAGTCTAACATGTAGATTTATTCAAATTATTATTATCATCAAATGTGTAAACTTCTTCTCTATTTGTAGTTTATTATGTTCACGATAGCTTTGGCAATTAAGCTTTAAGCTATGCTCACTAATAATTTTAAATATCATATCTCAAAATACTCGAAAAATCTACTTATTGATTATTACTTCTCAAATATTATATAAATAATCTCTTATTATAGATTTACATCCTAAGCAATATACTTCTGGTAAATCTACTATTTTTTTACTTCTGAGATATTTAAATCAAAAACTTCACTATCCTAAAGTGCTTTGCTACTATAACCGGCAATAATAAACAATAAATTTCTTGGTTTATGGTAAGCTAAACTAAGAAATCTTCTTGCAGTCAACATTTAAAATTCTTGTACTTCTTTATTTTTAATTAGAGTGATTCTGTTCTGGATTTTCTATTATCCTAACCTCCTGCTACTACAAGTGTATTTTTATCTATCTGAACTGCTCTGAAGTAATCTTTGAATTTCAAGCTATTTAGCTACACTTTTTCCTTTTTACCATTTTATATGTAATACTTTATAATTCTTAGCTATAATTTTAAATAAAAGAAGCTTTAATAAATGAGAACCTGGATAGAATAATCCCTTTTTAGTAAATAAATTTTACAATTTAATATCAAAATTAATTTAGCTTTTCATATAATCCTAGCTTTTTATTTTGCTTATTCATTCAACGCTATATTCATCAATTTTTCAATCAGCTAAATTCCTAATATCCTAGAATTTTAGTTTCATATCTAGCAATCTTTAAAGCTATCTGGAACTTAAAAATTTTCAATCATTTTCTAAACTTTATTTCAGTTTTATATTCGTTAGTCTATTTCTTCGATTAGAAAGTCACTTTATTCTTGATATAATTGAATAAGCAGATTACTTTTCTAGACAACTGATTATATAATTTTTTCAGTCTCTTAATGAATAATTATAGAGAACTATTCTAATTTATGGAATAGCTGCTTCTTCATTTATAAGACTAGCTTGTAGTTTGCTTATGCAATCTACTATTTCTATCTAATGAACTAGCCAATATTTTATAGCTCGTTCTCTATTTCCTCCTTCACATTAAGAGCATTTCTCAAAACATGATTCTTATGATCTTATGCTTCTATAAAATCTGAGCATAGTGGAATTTACTCTTAATTGCAGCAGAAAATGGTAGACTTATGATGTATGAAACATCTATTTAACATGTTTAAGAGGTTTTAAATTCTCTATTTTATATTTGAAGCACGCTTAAAGGAGTAGAAGTGGATTAAGCTTTATTATAGACTTTCACGTTTAAAAACGAAGAGATTGAAATTCACTTCAAACAGTCAAAAATGCAAATTTATTAAAAAAAGGCTATAAGCATGATCTTATCGGTGCAGAGCATTAAGTTAAAAAGTAAATTAGTAATGCATTAATTTAATAACTTCTATCTAAACTAATAAAAAAAACTTGATGACATTTCTTTCCAAAAGTTACTAAAAAAGTTAATTTGATAAAGAGAAAAATCTTAATCTTTATCATCGATATATTTTAAAATTTAAGTTTGTTATCTAAATCTGAAAGCACTCTTTAAATATAGTCAGTCCACTTCTTTATGATATATGAATTCTTATATTCAAAAATATTTTATTTTATAACTATTAATGTTTATCATAATACAAAAAATGTGATTTTTTAAGATGAAGTAGTGATAAAAAATTTTAAGAATTAAAGATAGTTCTAAAAAAATGTAATTTTACTTAAATAAATTATAAATAAGCTTACCAATCTGATTTCCCTGTTAATTATCATCTATCTTTCTTTAAAAAATTGCACTCTTTCCTTTAAATTTTTAACTATATCAATTGATTTTTTCGCTTTTTAAAAAAATTAATGCATATGATGCATAAATTATTTTAAAAATCTATTGTCCTGGTTTCTTTTTCTATATAATATAACTTAGTTGTTACCAAGATATTTTAAATTTTGCTATAACGTATAACCAAGATTGTTTTTTTTAAAGTTTATTAATAATCTTGCAACAATATTCAAATTTTCACTATTAAGAATAATTTTTTTGGCTTGATCTTCCTTGTCTTTGGTAAAGTAACCTTCTTATTGAAACTACTTGCCTTGAAAATAATGATACTTCCAACTTTAAAATACATTTTGTTTAAATCTTTAAAGGAAGTGAAGTAGTTCCATTTTCAAATTTAGTGCAATTGTCTTTAGCTACTACCATCTTTCTGATATGCTTCCACATTCCTTGAATATCCAATAGTGGCGTTGATTGAATTAAATTCTATATTTAAATGCTTACATTCCTTGTTCATGTTGAATTTTCATGTCTCTAAACTATATCCCTTATTTGCATTTTAAGATCTTCCTAGTAAGAGATTATGTGAGGAATCCATTAAAAAAAAATTATTTTTGTGTTCCCCTTTTAAAAATTATATCTTCAGTTTAGGGATTTGGATTTACATTTTATGTAGATTCTTAGAACTTGTTATCAGAAGTGTTATCCAACTTAACCACAAGATATTGATATTTAAGTATTCCCTTAGAATAATATTAAGGCTCTTATATTTCTAAACCATAAACAAATTTTATTCTCCTAATTAGATAAGCAAATTTTTTCTTCTTCAAAGGTTTTTCCTTTGTGATTTAGATAAGAGTAAAGAATTTTTTCAGTGGTCTAGAATGTAAAAGTTTTCTCTCATAAATTAAATTTGTAATTGCTTCTCTTTTCATATATCTTCAGAATGTAACTAGATATCTCAACTTAGTCCTATATACATAGAATCTGAAAGATAGAGTGAGTTTTAAAGCCCTTTTTCACCAATTAGATATTCTTTTTTAAATAGTTTTTATCTGTTTATTAGAACTTGATTACTTAAATCACAGTTAATTTAAGGTAAGAGAGTGAATCTTGAAGTAGCTAACTTTTTAATTAGTTTTATTCTTGATTAGACATAAACCACTTCATTTGTTTATTTATTTCTTCGATCTAAATTGATTTCTGCAAGTCCTGCTATAAGTCTCTCAATTCCTTTTAAATGTTAATTCCCTAATTAGTTTGCTTGGTATTTGATTCAGTAAAATATTTTTTGAACTTTAAATTGCTCTAATTTTTTTAATTATCTTTTGATTTTGGAGTTAATTTTCCTTACGAAGTTTATTACTTAAATCAGTTTGCTTTTTCATTAAAAGGCGTCTTTTGCTATCTTTTACTGGTTTTACTGCTTGAATCTTCAACTTCGTTATTTTGACTTTCTTCAATACCATTTTATTATCTTTTTACTTTACAATCGTTACTTTTTATTAATTTTCTTAAGATTCATACAAAATATTAGCACCAGGTAATTTTCTAGCAGTTTCCTTTTCTAAATCACCAAGATTTCCGTAACTTATAGAGTCAAAGTCAGACAAAGAGGGAAAAATTTCAATTTTGAGATATAAGATTAAAGTTATACTTTAGGGTTCAAATATAAGCTAGTAAGAGAAACTAGCTTACTACTAAAGAGGTTTAATGAAACTATTGAGAGCTTGAGCATAGCTAAAGAAATGAAGCCTGTCATCTTAATTTATATCTTAAAAGAAACTGCTTTGAAAAATTTGAATCATATAATCCAGCATTTAAGTATTTAGATTCGTTCTTTGAGTCGAACTTAATAATATAGTGTATTTTAAAAGAAGAGACCTAGATGAAGCTTGGAAGGAAGATATTGAGCCTTATCTAATTATACTCTATATAAGCAAAGAACGTCTCTGGGTAATTTTGGACAAATTCAAAATATTAATTAAGAGGTATAATAAAATCATTAAACTATATCCTAGATATGCAGAAGCTTATTAAAATAAAGGATATATCCTTGAAAACTGAGGCTAGATAAAGAAACATATGAGTGTTTCAGATAAAAAATGAATCACTAGAAGGTAAGGAATAAAATTCTAGATTATGGACTATAAGATCTGAAAGAAAAAAGTTAAGCAATCTCTATTTATTAGAATAAGATAGCCTAGTTTGAGTTTAAAGGCTACAGAATTAACATTCGTATTGTTTTAAAGCTATTTGAAGCAAGGCAGAAAATAAAAAGAAATAATTACTTCTGTCTTATAAATTCTACTAATTGAGCAATTAATTTTTAGGCTTATAACATAAATCAACTAAGTAAAGAGTTAAGGTATCGAATTGATATCTATGAAAAGTCTTCGACTAACTGAAGTAATAAGGGGCTTGCTATATTTTAATCACAGACGAGAAACCTTCTTGAGATTGAAGTGAGATATGGAATTGATATGTGATATTAGTAATTTAAAGTGCCTTTGGTTAGCATCAACATTAAAATAAATACTCAGCTATTATAAACAACAGAACCACTAGATTATTATAAGCTACTAGTATATTATTGGAAGTAAAAATTTTCAAGCATACTTTCTTAATCAAAGATATAGCAATATATCATGAGATCTTCTTTCTAAGTATAACCAAAGAGTACAAAAATGAAGCGCATCTATTAAAAGAGTTGAACTAAGTGGTCTTCATTATAAAGTTCTAGAGTGAAGATCACACGCTGTTTAAATACTTTATCAATATTACTAACATTTCTTGGGTACTTAGTATTCCTAAAAAGCTTATTAAGCTTGGATATATCATTTCATATGATATCATGATATTTAACTGCTAGTTAATGATTTATCTTGTGAATAATGTTGTGAGAGTTCTTCTTAAAAATTTGAAAGACTCTCAAAGACTAATTGAATAGTCTTCAAGTCTTCAAGTCAATGTCTTTTCATAATCTAACTACTCTTGATTTTTAAGATAAATGATGCCTTACTTAGCTAGCATTTACTCTACCAATTATATCAAGATTTAATTATTTGGTACCTGAAAATGTTGATACTTAATTCCCATAAAAATTATATGATAATTGAAAGGTATTTATTTTGATTAAAATAATCTAAGAATTTGAATCTTTGCTCAAGATTTCTTAATCATAGCGTTTCTTATAAGCTTAACAAAATAGAAATATTTCCTACCTTTTTTGGTACTTTATCCAATATTTTATTTTACATTCATGCTTTTCCTCTATCCTAGCTGGTACCTTCTTAGACTTACTTTTTAACTTAAGATTCTATATTCCCAGTCTATTTTAATTTTATCTTATTATCCTCTTATAATGTTAGGCTTATCTAGTTTTTCTGTAAATTTCAATTCACTATAGTATAAAGAAAATTGTATGGTTGAAAATATTTTTGTTATTGATTTACTTCTACAATATTCATTAAGCTACAGTACTTTAGTTATTAATATCTATGCATTTAATGGTACTTTTCTAGCTGTTTTTAATTTCATTCGTTTTGCGCTTTAAACTTCGACTGCTTCTTATTACGTTTCCTATATGCTTATTGTTACATCTAATTTTATACATCATTCCCTATTTTTAAATACTTTTGAGTTTTGTAAATTAGCGAAAGTAACTTCAAATGCTTTGAATAATCTAAGCTTTAGGATCTAAACAACTGAGAATTTAGTTAACTGATCACTGTATATCTTACCATTAGAAAGCTTCCAAAACATTTTGTAGACATATAAATATAAGCTGATTGTATCTCTGTAAGTTTGTTCTGGCTAGTGATAGGAATCTTATCTCATTTTGGTGATTTCTTAAAGCCAAGGATTAGTAACACACTAATTCTTAACCGCAGAAGTGATCAAGCTATATTATCCAATCCAGCCAACTTTCATACTTAGATTTTCTACTACCTACTTCCTCTTTCCTTCAGCACGATATCTCCTTATTTCTATCTGCTTATCTTAATAAGATACATGGTATAAGAGCGAGATTCTTTCTTAATCACTCTAGCTCGAATGACGCAAATAGTTTACAAAGATAAACCTACAATATAGCAGAGTATTTCAATGAAATTACGGACAAAGCTTGCTTCAAGAAAAAGCAGCAAGAAATTGAATGTACCAAAGAGTAGAATCAATGATATCTGTAGTTGAGCCAGATAAATAATAAGGGAATAAGAGCAAGCAATTCAAAGAGTAGTCTCTTATCTGCGAAACTAATTCAGTTTGATCACTATTGAATTAAGGTCAAAACATATCTAGCAAGCGTAAGACCAATACTTTTATAAACCCTTAAGCTTCTAGTTATCTTGAGCTAAATTTTAAAAGAGCTCAATGATAAGAGTTAATAGAGGCTATCGATGCTTAAAGAGCTTACAAGACAATATCGTAATAACTCTCAGTCACTAATTTAAATCCTAAAATAGCTTAATTCAATCAGTCTTCAACGTAATGGAGGCATCATATTAGAATCTAAATAGTTTGAATAATATTATTGTTGATTAGATCAGGCTAAGATAATCTATGGTCTTATAATAAAGTCCGACGGAGTCAACACAACCTTAAGGAGTTAAAGTCTTAAAAGCTTAAATAAAAGAAGCTCTGACACTGACTTTCCTTAAACTTAGAAAAAAATAAACTAGCAAAGTTAAAGAATTGGAAAGTAGATTCTCAAAGGTGTTTTCTTAGCATATTTGTAGCCATTCGAAAACGTTTCAGCAAACAAAGTAAATTTATCCTGAAAGGCAGTTTAAGATCTTAAAGATTAAAAGGTTAAACGACAGGTAGGCAAATAGTACGAATTTGACTAATAAAAGCTAAAATACAAGTTAAGTAACATGCCTTGCTAGACTTATAAAGGATGAAAAATGTTAAGCCTGCAAATTGGACAGAAGGAAATAAGGTTATCAGATTAAAATCCATAGAAACCAAAAAAATGTACTATTATTTCACTTTGCAAGCATTTTAAATTACATCACTCCTAGGATAAAACTTACCAAAATCCCTTTTCATCGTTACTTCTCTAAAAGGTCCAAATTAACATAACTACTTCATCACATGAAAAACTTCAAATGATTTTAGCTCATTTTTTTATTTAAACTCTCATAAAAAAGGATTCATAAAGCCAATCTAATAGCTTTCTTAAGTACTCATACATATATCAATAGAAGTAAAAAAGGGTTGAAAGCAGGTATTCAACTGCTGAAGAAGAGAGGAAAACTTAATTGAAACTGGTTTCTTTAACCTTTAATTTAATATATGGAGATTCTATATAATGAACAATCTTAATTCAAATAGGAAAATACAATAATTGCAAAAATATGAGAGCTAGTTTATGTAATAAAAAGGAGCGAAAAATTAATAAAAAGGGAATTACATTGAAGCTGTTAGTTATTTTAATAAAGCTATTGAAAAGAATCCTAATGAGGCAATATTTCATTGTAATTAAGCAGATGCACTTATTAACTTAGGCAGATTGACAAACCTTTAGAGAATTATGATATAGCTCTTAAGGTAAATCTCAATAATGAAATTACTCATAGCAATAAAGGAGACACGCTAAAATACAAGGATAGGATACAAAAGCTATAGTTTGTTATTATATAGTTCTTTAACTGAATCCTAATAATGCAATAAAGCATAGTAGCAAAGGTATTGCATTGAATAATTTAAAGAGATATAACGAAGCTTTAAAGAACTATGATACAGCTCCTAGACTTAATCCTAATAATGTAATTACATATGCTAACATTGGAGCTGTACTCAAAAACTTAGGTAAATACAATGAAGCAATTTAAAATCTAGACAAAGCTATTCTACTATATCGAAATTCCCAAGTCCTCTACTATCTTAAAAGCTTTTCTCTATAAGTTAAGAAATTATAGCAAATTCATCGAAAGTTGTAATTATGCTACAGTTTAATCCTTAATACTAGAGGTTTATTATAATAAGGACTTAGTGCTTTAAGCTTTAAAACAGCACATAAGCTTGACCCTAAACCTGAGATTCCCTAAGGGAAAGTAGAGTAAGAAGTTGTCTAAAAGCAGATTAATTTAAAACTTGAGGATATTTGGGAAATTTTATGTTAAAATAGTGATGGAAGTGATATCAAGTCTCAAATAAGGATATGGAACTATAAAGATTTTATTCATATCTAGTTTCTTGAAAGCTTGCAAGTATTAGGTAAAGGTGTAAGTAAAACTGTTTATAAGTTTAAAATCGATAAAACTGAATATGCCCTTAAAAAAATGAAGTAAAGCATCGAACTGCAAAAAATAATGGACAAATTCTATCTTGAATGTAAGGCTCTTTTTTTTTTGGAAGCAACTCAAGAGTTCTAAGACTTGTTGGAGTTTCAATCGATAATTCAGTATATGGAAAATACTGTTTTTGCCTTCTAACTGATTACATGCCTAAAGAAAGTTTATACTAAACCATTAAATCTAAAACGCTATTTATGGAATGTGAAATAGGGTCTCCTTTGAGATTTTATAAGAAGCTAAATTTGCTTAGTAAGATAGCTGAAGGTTTGAAGTCAATCCATTCTAGAAGCTTGATTCATATAGATATGAAATCTCTTAATATTCTATTAGATTATTCAGATTCACCTTAAATAGCTTATCTTGGATTATTAAATGAATCAAGTATAAAAAATACGAAAGGTTAAAGAGGATAACTTCAATGAATGGCTCCTGAACTTTTTAATGGTTAAGTAAGCTAAAAGAGTGATATCTGATCTTTAGCTTGCATAACAGTAGAATATTTAACGAGTAAATAACTTATCCAAATCTATCTAAATTATAAATTTAAAGGGCTGTTTTTGACAATCGAAGAATCTCTGAATTATTTTAAAATAAATTAAGCCCCAGAATTAGCCTAACTAATAAAATAAAACTTTAGCTATAAGTAAAATGACAGACTTGATATTTATACCTATCATGATTAAATAGATTAGTTAAAATAAAAGTGGTAATAGCTAAGTCAATAGAAGAAAGCTGCAATTTAGAATAATTAAATATTTAGCTAGTAAAGAGTAAACAATCAGAACGCTCCTTAAGCTGCTAATATGCAATAATAAGATTAATAGATTGATACAAAAGTAGGGTTCTAAATTAGGTAGTCTAATAATTTGAGGATGTTAGAGAATTAGTATTGATGAGGAGAACAAAAGTGATATCTTATTATATATTTTAAGCTATTAAAGATATGGGAAAATTAACTAATTTTCACTTTCTTGTTTAAGAGTAAAGGATATAAGGTCTAAGCCAATTAAAATGTGGCTAATAGATAAATGGCTTATATAGTAATCTTAATATAAGCCACTTCATCTTAGCTCATTTACCTTATCTTACAATTTTAATCTGCTTAATAACTCAGTCAAATCATTAGTAGCAAGGATTTGCTACTTCATATGACTATAAAAAAACCTAGGTAAATATGATAAAAATAAGGATCTCTTAGAAATACCTAAGAAAGCTGATTCTTATTTAATTAGATTTGCATTGACAATGAATATAATCTGATACGCTGAGTAGACATAAGGAGAAATTTAATTTCTAAGTTAAGCTATTAAGTTTAGGCATTTCAAATGATGTAACCTATAAAATGAAAAAACTAACTTTAATCTAGCAAATTAAATACGAAGAAGAAATAGAGTGAATAGCTTAGCAGATTAGTTGTATCCTAGTAATATTTTACCTACACTAACAAAGAACTAGCTTTGAGCAGATTCAGTAATTTTTAAGCATCATTAGAAAGCTTTAATACAACTAATAATTTAGTTCCTATCTATTCAGAAGCTAATTTTGTCGAAGAGATCACAACAAAACTAGTAATTGAAAATGAACATCGATAGTGAAATAATAATTTCGAGTAAAAGTGCTAAAATGTAAACATTTGACATCAATATGATGTAGGCTTATAACTGTCTGAATAAAAATTAAGAGCTGATAAAATAAAACAAGAGAAAGAAAAAGAATGGAGTATCTGCAATTCTCCAGTAATTAATTTTAGAAGATTAAGCTTCTTGAAAAATCCGATGCTAAGATTTCCTCAAAAACTCATAAAAAAATTAATCAGACTAAACGATTTTGAAAGTTCCCTTTTAACTTTAAATCAAGGTAGAAGGCAAAAATTGAACTTACTTAATTTGCTATCATCAATATTTACTCCTCCAGCTTTAAAACTCTTAATGGTTGATTTAAAGTAGCTTTTTCCACTCGAAATGGTAATCATTTATTAAGATCTTAGGATTTTCTTTTTAGATCATTCTTTGAAAGAATAATTAATTCCTTTTATGTTGATTAGATAGATTCTATTTAATCTACCAGCACCTAGAAACTATAAATTTTTTAAAAAGTGCTTACTAAGAATTAAATCTCTATAATTCCATATACATATCAATAATCTATTATCATAGCAACATCCATAGACTTAAGAATTGTCATATATCTTTAACTTTTTTAGGAACTATTATTTTTGATTTTAGCTGTACAAATTTATTAAAGTACTTAAGTGCTTCTTAACCCTTTCTTTAATCTTAGAGTTCTAGATCTTTACGATAAAAAAAATCGGCACATTCCAGTCCTAACTCTATATCTGCATTCATATATTTGATTGCTTCAGTGCCATTTCCTAATTTATAGAATTAAATATCATAAATTTATAGGGAAATGTGATATTCAAATTTAATTGCATAAGCTAATTCTCAGATCTCAATGGTTTCTTTAAATCTTTCTTATTACTAGCTGCAATTGCTTTGCTGTTATATTAAGTAGCATCAAAAGGGTTTATTGCTATATTTATGGTTTCGATTACTTCCTTATTTTTCTTAAGCCGATAAGTTAGAATATTTTCTTATTATTAGCCTAAATATTCTAAGAATTGAGTTAGATAGCTTTTTTGTAGTTACTATGTGCCTCCTTATTCTTTCCTTATACAGTAAAATCTAAACCTTTTAAAAATAAGTATTGAATATATCAAGTCTCAATTCTAAAGCCTTTTCTAAGTTTTCTATTACCTCTTAATATTTTTCTCTTTTTGTCAAAATTTCCCCTTAAAGATTATTTGTTAAATATATTGAGAATCTATTTCTATAGTTTTTTATTTATCCATAGCTTCAGTATTTCTATTAAGCTTACAGACGCTAATTTTAGGTAGAAATAGGCATTTATTAAGGGTTTTATTTTATTACTACGCTGAATTTATCTATAAATTTGCTTCGTCTTTCAAGCCTTTAACATGCTATTCCTGTATTAAGGAAGGCAACTTAGTTATAAGGTTCAAATTCAATCACTTTGCTAAAGCTTACGATAACATTTTTTTACTTATTTATTATGCTGAAGACACTTCTTTTTAACGCATGCAAAGTAAAAATTAAGATCCTATTTGATGCTTTAATCGAAGCCTTCACCTACTTTATTGTAATATTGAAGTTCTAAAAGAGCTAAAAAATTGTAGCAGAAGCTGCTTTATTTATACGTTGATTATAATAGCTTAGCAAAAGACATCTTTATCCTTTGTTTCTATGCCTTAACTTATCAGAATTCTCCTTTTAAACTCGAGCTTCAGCTAAATTTTGATTGATGTCGATCGCTTTTTAAAAATCCTAAAATGCTTCAATTGAAATTCCATTAAAGTTTAACCTTTAAGCAAATAAATTTCTACTCTATTTGGTTTACGGCTAATAGAAATACTGTAGGCTTCAAATACTTCATTCCTTCTTTAGAGCCTAGCGAATGCTTCAAACTATTTTAGAATATGATTTATCGTAAGGATTTACTTTAATAAATATGTCGAAGCTCTTAACAGCCTTCTTGTATTTTCCTAGCTTAATATAAAAGATCCCTTATTCATTATACTTGCTAAGCTTACAGAATTGAAGTTTATTCTAGTTTCGCTACTTTTGAAGGTGCTATTTTACTAGTCTAACCTTCACGTTTCATTTGTAGTATCTTAAATAGTCCCATTAGAATTGATATTGTGGAGTATATTTTGAGACTCTTTTTAAGTCCTTAATTCAATTCCTCGATAGCTTCCTCATTTTTTTAATCAGACCCAATGCTTTTGCTTTACTAATGTAAATCCAAATGATTGGAGTATTAATTTTTAAAGCTCTGTTGGAGTTTTCGACATCCTATTTGAACAACATATCTCCTTTAATTTCATATGCATAATAAAAGCTTTAATCAAGATCTTAGCTTCTTTAAAGTACCATAATATTTCAGTTTTGTTTCTTTTTTTGTTAAATTCTTCGCTAGGATATTAAAACCTTCAGCTTGGTATATTTTAAAATATCTGATTTTTCTTCCTTTCTAAAAGAGCTTTTTATCCATTAAAGTAACTTAAAATAGTTTAGCTTTAATAATACCTAATAATAGTAATTATTTAGATTAACTATTTTAAGTTCCATATCTATATAAGTCATTATACATTCCAAATCTAATCAAAAATACTTTAACAACTAGGTTTTTGAAACTTAGCTTGAAAAGTAGCTTCCAAGATTTACAGTCTACTTTGATTTTTGATTTGAGAGGTTTCTCTAAACTGTTAGCATTTTAGGTGATATTAAGTGAAGTTAGATGTATTGGTACTAATTAAGTTTTGATGTTGTAACTTATCTTAGCTTCTATATAAACTAATCATCCAAATAAATTCTTACTAAAAATGTTCATAATCAGTTTCTTAAGTAATTATAATAAAG
Source organism: Loxodes magnus (assembly GCA_946699065.1). Classification (NCBI taxonomy): domain Eukaryota; phylum Ciliophora; class Karyorelictea; order Loxodida; family Loxodidae; genus Loxodes; species Loxodes magnus. The sequence continues at coordinate 61,301 of CAMPDV010000389.1, forward strand.
TGGCTAGATAATTACATTAGCAATGCTGAAGTAATAAACATGATTAGTTGATAAAGTTAAATAGTAGTTAACTAAGATTAAAGCTTTAGTACTATTACTGTCTGAGTAATATATTATTAGTTACTTGGAAGACTTTAATAATTAGAGTTTTAGATAAAAGCTATTGATGGTTAAGTAATATAAGACTTAATAATAAGACTTTAATATTAAAATAGTTTAAGTATTCAACTTCACATCTCTTATGCACTCTATCTGAAAGCTTCTCTCATAGGTTAGTGACTTGTACCTTCATATGGATTGTACTTTTATTTTATTTTATCTAACTAGCTTATAAAAGTATCTATGTTTGGTCTTATATTCTCATCGAAAGCTAAGCATCTGTAGAATAGATCAGCTAATAAAGGTTCTTGTTATATTTCGCTTGAAAACATAGGAATCATTTTATTGACATAAACTATTTATCTTAGCTATGATTGCCCTGGATAAAGAAGTGCTTCATTGAATAGCTCTACTCCTATACAACCTAAAGATCAAATATCACTCTTTTTAGTCACTTTCTTTTCAAATTATTCAGGAGCCATTCATTGATGTTCCCCTTTTTATTGTATTGCTGTTAATCAGTTATCTTAATAAAATAATCCAAGAGTTAGTATTATAGGACAATCTTAATCATCTATCAGAATATTAAGAGATTTCATTTCTTTATGAATTAAGTTTCTAGCGTGAATACCCTACAAACCTTCTGCTATTTAACTAAGTAAATTAAGTTTCTTATAATATCTAGATTGAGTGTCTTTTAATAACTACTTTGTCTATATTATTTAGAATAAACTTCCTTTACTCTCTAAATCTGTCAAAACACCTAACTCTTAAGTATCTATTGCAAATCCTATAAGTCTTTAAACTCTTTAGCTCTTTATTAACACAAGTTCTTTGCATTCAAATCAGAACTAGTCTATTAGTTTATCACTCTATTAATTAAATACTTTAAGTCCATACATTCTTCCTTAGATACTAATCAGATAAGTTGTTCCAAATTCATCACTAGCTAACTTCTACAGTTTCTAAAGAAATTAATTATCAGGAACTAAATCTCTATACTTCCATATTCTTATTTCACTATCTCTATCTATTTACTAGAAGAACTTCCTTATTTCTTCTTCTGTTATTCTATTCTTCACTTAGTTTACTTCAAAAGCTCTTAGTTAGGGAATTTCTATTTCTGGATTTAGTTAATTAGCTTTAAGGAAACATTCAAATGCTTCTTGATTTTTATTTAAAGCTTGAAAGCAAAGACCTTTATCATAATGAGCTTCTGAGTAAATTAGGATTGATTTAGATAGCGTATTAAAACATTAGATGGCTTCAAGATAATTTCCTATTTTATATAGAGAAAAACCTTTACGTTTGAAGTAATACGGCTAAGTAGGATCTATTTTGAGAGCTATATTAAAGCTCTAGATTGCTTCGAGGAATTTTCCTAAGTTATTGAGTGAAACTCCTTTATTACAGTGTGCAACTGCATAATTAGGATCTAATTTGAGAGCTATATCGTAGCTCTAGATTGCTTCGATGTTTTTTCCTAAGTTACTGAGTGAAAGTCCTTTATTACAGTGTGCAACTGCATAAATTAGGATCTATTTTGAGAGCTATATCGTAGCTCTAGATTGCTTCGATGTTTTTTCCTAAGTTTTAGAGTGAAACTCCTTTATTACAGTGTGCAACTGCATAATTAGGATCTATTTTGAGAGCTATATCGTAGCTCTAGATTGCTTCGATGTTTTTTCCTAAGTTATTGAGTGAAACTCCTTTATTAAAGTGTGCAAGTGCTTAATTAGAATCTAATTTGAGAGCTATATCGTAGCTCTAGATTGCTTCGATGTTTTTTCCTAAGTTTTTGAGTGAAAGTCCTTTATTAAAGTGTGCAGCTGCATAAATTAGGATCTATTTTGAGAGCTATATCGTAGCTCTAGATTGCTTCGATGTTTTTTCCTAAGTTGTCGAGTGAAAGTCCTTTATTACAATGTGCAGCTGCAAAATTAGGATCTATTTTGAGAGCTATATCGTAGCTCTAGATTGCTTCGATGTTTTTTCCTAAGTTGTCGAGTGAAAGTCCTTTATTAAAGTGTGCAGCTGCATAATTAGGATCTATTTTGAGAGCTATATCGTAGCTCTAGATTGCTTCGATGTTTTTTCCTAAGTTGTGGAGTGAAAGTCCTTTATTAAAGTGTGCAGCTGCAAAATTAGGATTTTTTTGAGAGCTATATCGTAGCTCTAGATTGCTTCAAGGAATTTTCCTAAGTTATCAAGTGAAACTTCCTTTATTACAATGTGCAGCTGCAGAATTAGGATCTATTTTGAGAGCTATATCGTAGCTCTAGATTGCTTCAATGTATTTTCCTAATTTGTTCAAGGAAACTTCCTTTATTACAATGTGCAGCTGCATAATTAGGATCTACCATATAGTAGCTATGTTAAAAAAATCTAAAGCTTCCAGTCAATTTTTTTCGCTATATATTTTATTCCTTGATTGTAATATTATTTTGCTTCAGACATTTTATAAATATTAGCAAAGTAATTTTGGTTAAATAAAAGATTTATTATATTAATTATAGATATTTTAATTTTTAGCTTTTTTAAATGTTTAATTTATATTTTCTTTCTAAATAGAACATATTTATTATTTATCTCTTTTATTCTTTCATTTTGTATTTACTAGCTTTAATAGCTATTTTGTTTTTAGTAATTTTATATTTTGGTTTGTTTACTATTTTAGTTTACTATATTCCCTTACAAAAATGGAACTATTTTGAGAACTTAAAATTTAATTCGAATTTTGGAAGAGCAATAAAAAAGAAAAATGTCTAATAGAATGAAGCATTTGCTCTTATAAGTCAAAAGAATGGTAAATAGGATTAAAGAGTAAAATGTAATGATGAGGACAATTGAACGAACTGAATCACCTTATAATTGAAAGAAAATCAATAAATCTAAAGAGAAATGCTATTACTACATCTATTTGAAGCATCTGTTGCACATTTTACAAAATTTAGATTATTGAGAAGAAGTTAAGTTAAAAAGAGCTGAAGTAAGCCAAGAGTAAAATTTAGAAGATATGAAAAGAGTTTACAAGATTATGAATAACACTATATGAGGTGTTAAAGTATCAGATTACGCTGAAGATTTTTACTTATATAACACTAGCAAAAGCATCTAACAATTTTTAAGCCTAAAAGCTTTAGTATTTAAATGATTTTATGATTATAGAACAATATTAATTAATAGCCTTTAGTTAGCATTAGATATAATGCTGATATCTATGATTTATGCATTAGTAGATTAAAATTATTTTAAGTTACTAATTTATTTTGAGTTATTGCTAACTCCCTTATAACCATTTTACTTCTTATACCTCTCTTTTTATATCAAATTAGCTATCTATTTCTTTTCATTTCTATAATAGCCTTTTACTCAATAAGCTTAAGAAGAAAGGAAATCCGAGCTTATTTTTCAGGCCTTACTCGCTAAAGCTGCTAAATAGCTAAAGAAAGATAGTCATTGAATATCTTAAACTATCTACTAATTAAGGGTAGGAACAGATTAGGAAATGAATCTTGGATTATAAGCATACAGAGGGATTAAGGCAGGGAGTAAATAAATTTTCAGGACATACATGATAGTACAGAACTTGAAGCTGGACAACACAGCGAACTGAAAGAGATATTAAGCCAGACAAATTTAGATCTAAGAATAAAGGGGTCAAGGCGTTTTAATTAAGATTTGAAGGGACTATAGTAAAGATTAAAGCACCCCGCTGTAATAAATTGATAGGAAGTATCAAAAGATTTACCTCTAAGAGATTTTCAAGAGAGAGATAAAATAAAAACTTTACTCAGCTTAAATGAGCTAAATGTAATAGCCAACATAAGAAAGAAGTTAATTTAATATTAGGAAATAGGAAAGCACTTAATTAACTAACGGTTGTGGGCATGTCAATTAGCAAGACCTATTCATAAGCTTAATTCAGTAGTTTGAATAAAATAGTAGAAGGAATGTAGTTATTATTATTAAGGCTCATATTGCCAGACAAATCTTTCATAACTTATAGAACCAAAAATCAGATAAAGAGGGAAAAATTCTATTTTGAGTTATAGGATTAAAGTTATACTTTAGGGTAAAAATATAAGGTAGTAAGGGAAACTAGCTTACTACTAAAAAAGGTTCTATGAAACTATTGAGAGTTTGAGCAAGTTAAAGAAATGAAGCCTGTCATGTTAATTAATATCTTAAAAGGAATGCTTATGAAAATATGAATCATATGATTCAGCATTTAAATGTTTAGAATTTTTCTTTGAATTAAATCTTATAATATAGTATATTTTAAAAGAAGAAACATAGATGAAGCTTAAAAAACGATATATTGAACCATATCTAATTAAAGCCTATTATATGCAAAGAACATGTTTGAGCATCTCTGGACAAATACAAAATATTAATTGAGAGGTATAATAAAATAATTTAACTGTATCATAGATATACAGAAACTAATTAAATAAAATATATCTTTTAAAACTGAGGTTAGATAGAGAAGCATATGAATTTTTCAGATAAAATTGAGAGTTACTTGTAGTAAAGGAATAGAATTTTGGGTTTTTGGGTAATAAGATCTAAAAGAGCAAAGTTAGTTATTCGCTATTGACTTGAATAATATTGGATAATTTGAGCTTAAAAGATTCCGAATTATACATTTGTAGTGGTAAAAACAATATGCAGCAAGGAAGAAGATACAAAGAAATGATTGGCTTATATCTTATAACTACCCCTAATTGAGCCATAAGTTTCTAGGCTTGCAAAAAAAATTAACTAAGTAGAGAGTTAAGGTATCAAGCATATATTTAAGGAAAGTCTTAGAATAGTTGAAGTAAATAAAGGCTTTCGTCAATTATATCTAAGAAGAGAAACTATCTTGAGCTTAAGAAAAATATAGGATTAAAATATGATATTAACATCATAAAGTGAAAAAGGTTAGCGTATTTAAGTTGACCTGACAATATTTATAAATAAGGCGCTATTAGCCTAGTGGTTAGGATAACTGCCTTCCAAGCAGTTGACCCGGGTTCGAGTCCCGGATAGCGCACTTTTAAATATTTTATTAAATCAGTAGCATTAAAAAATCCATTTAAGTTTTAAAAATTAGTTATACTAAAAATGAATAAATTATACATTAAAAAAGTTTAAAAAACTGATAAAAATGTTTTATCTTTGTAACAAAAAATGAGTTCTCGCAGAAAAGCACTATAAATAATAAAAAATAAATTTATAGTCTAGTGAATATTTTTAATAAAAGCTCTTATGATGTAATGCACCTCGGACTCTAAATCCAAATGATCTGAATTCTAGTATTTTTGCATTATCTTTTTCTATTAATACACTTTATTTTTGTTTCTCTAGTTTTTTTTATTTGTCTTAGAACTTTTGATGGCTATATTATCTAAATAAGCTTAGCTATTATTTTAGACCATTTAAGCTAATCTGAATAATCTATTACATCCTTTTAATTCTTTAATATTAAGCTGTTTTGTTATTGAAGCTTTTTCTCATCTTAAAAACTAGAAACTCATATTCCTTTATTGCATATCTGATACTTAATTTATTTTCATACTCATTCAAAAGCCAGAAAATCTTTACATATTTTTGAAGTAAGGTAGATCAGATGGCTTTTAATGTTTGGCCAAATAATAATAGGATTAAGTTTTGAAGTACTTTTCTATTCTAGATATTCTGTTTTATTTACTCTAACTTAAAAAAGCATCTCATTTATTAGTAATGGCATCAGATAAGCTAGGATGAAGTTGAATAATTTGATAAAAGCACTCTTTTAATTCTTTTCACTTTTCTTCTTTTTTCAATTATTATCTATTAGATGATTTAGCTTGGTATTCTATAATATTAATAAGTTATCTACAATAAAATAGTTTAGTCATTATAATAATGTAAGCAATAATTAGGCCTGCTTTCTATCAAACTAATACTTTACTTCCTTTTATCAATTACTAACTATGGCTCTCAGTGCTAATCAATTCTATTCTATGGTTTATGTATGCTAATTGGCATGTTCTGGATAAGTTAACAATTCTATGATCATGCTCTTTAGTATTTTATTTGAAATATCCTTTTTTTATAGAAATATCCTCTCTCCATAATTACTAGCTACTTAGTAATTTTCATAGCTTAGTTCTAATAATATTTTCATAGCATAGTATCGAATTTATCATTCTTTATCATTGCATAATTGTTCTAAAAGCTTGCAAGAGCCCTCTATTAATTCTTTGCTAGCTTAAGGGTTTTTATCATATGCTTTAGAAGAAAGCAGGCTCTAAATCTTAAGTCTAGTTCTTCTTTAACTACAATAGTTTAGAATTATTCAAAACTAACTTTGTTGTATTACCTTACTGAGTCATATGCAAGAATGTCTAGAACTCTTATTCTAAAATTATTTTCTTTTGGACTTCTTCATTTGTCCATATTTGTTCTCATACAAAAAATCTATTATAAAAGTGATCACCTTTGCATCAGAAGCTTAATCACCATGCTACAAGGCAACCACCCATTAAGCAACTTTTATAATTTTGCAAAAAGGTTCAAAGTAATTACTTTGCTTGCCATCTGGAATATTTTTCAATGTCATCAAACTGTATCTTAAGACAAAGTCAAGTTCTAGACCTCCTACTATATTTTTTCTTCCTAGCATTAAACCAGTTTAAATTTTTGACTTAAGATCCTTTTTAATTCCTTCACTAATAAAACTTTTTTCTCATTCTTCTAAGGAAGAATATCCAATAATTCTGGAAGGTTTCATACTATTTATTATTTCAAGAACTAAGACCAGTTTACAGAATGCTTATCATAGATAATTTCAATAAGCTTATATATAAAAACTAATGGTTCTTTGATATTAATTAGATTTATTTTTTGAATCAATTATATTCTTTTTTAAGCTTTCTCAATCTATTATTCATTTATGCCTTCTTTTAATAGTTAGAATCCTTCTTCGTAAATAATTTACTCTTCCGTTTATTTTTCGTTTTTCTTCTCTCCTTAGTCTTATTAGTTTTCTTAATCACTATGATCTTTTTGTTGATGGGAATTAATAATATTCTAATTGGATTTCCCACAACCTCCTCCCTTCAGTTATAAGTTACTCTTATCTTAAAACCTTTTTTCTCTAATGTTCGTTTCATTATTCAAGTACTACGTAATCCATTGCTCTTTAGGTTTAGAAAGTAAAGCTTTGCTTTAAATTAACATTTAGTGCTTCATATCTTTATACCTGTTTGATGTTAAATCTAGCTTATTTTCTTCGTTTATATCTTCAAATTAGTATGTAAAAGCTTTCTGGTCATAAGGTTTTAGATAAATTTGGTTTGTAAAGGTAGTTGAAATTTAGATGTAAATTAGTGATAGTATATTTTGATATGACAATAGTTTTTTAGATGTAGCAAAGTAAGTTAGATTTAAAGATAGGTTTACTTATTATAATTAGTCTAGCTGTATAACATTGTAGCAGAAGGGTTTCTGAAGGATTAATTGATTTAGCAAGTTTAGTTAGAATTTTGAGGTAAGATTTGATTATTTTAGCGTCTAGATTTTTGAATTAACTATAGATAGAATTAAAGAGCTTATTTAAATTGAAACCTAAACTCTTTTTCTTTGATTATTACGCTATTAATTGTTATAACATTTTCTGTCTTCAAGCCGTATTTGATTAGCCTTGATTATCTTAATTATTCTAGCTTTATAAGTATCAATCAGGTTTCTGTTTCTCTCTCCTTTTATGAATCTTATTGAATCTTGCATTATTGATGATTATAGTACTGATGATTTAAGTTGAGAGTAGCTTGCTAATAAAGCAGTACTAAGGTTCTAATAAATATCAGATTATACTTTAATAATTTTCATTTAATAAGCAGAACTAAAATTATCTCTTAGACAGTTAATAAATCTAAAATAAGGTTAAATACATTTGATTATATACTCAGCTACTGGTTATTAATAAATAAGCAAGACATACATAAATTTTAACTCTAGTAATTAATAAAAGGCATTATAAGAAATTAAGACTGGCAAATATCCTCATACTTTATAAAATAAAAGGGATAATAAATAACATTAATGAGCCATAAGCTAATTCTAGAAATCATTTCTTAGTCTTTTAGAAATAGTTAACTTAGCTTTAGTATTTATCCTTTAGGCATGAAATAACTTAAGTAGCTAATTAAATAAATAGGTTCAAAACTTAATGATAAACATGTAAGTTATATAGAGAGAACAAATCTGTTAAGACAGATCTAATCTTAGCAAGAAGATTAAAAGAGAATGCGAACTAAATATATTCTATAGACAAATTAACTAAATCAATTATCTCTTAGTTACTATTCAAATTCTTAATAAGACAGAATTTATTCTACCAGCTTCAAACCTTTCTGATTTAAAATATACCATAAAATATATCCCTTTAGGATAGATATTATAAGGTAATAAGAGAGATAGGCATAATACTATTAATTTAAACCAGTTAGTCCTAGAATGAAATTAGATTTCTGATATAACTTTGAAGAATTCATATAACTAAGTTGCAAACATATTTATCAAAATATACTAGTTTAAGCCATCAGTTTTATATAAAAGGGATTTTACAACAAATCAAACCAAAAAACTATTTTTCAAACTATCATTCTTGCTGCTTTTTAAATCCATAGATACCAACAAAGATTCATCAAATCAACTAATAATATCAGTCTAAACTTGATGTTCAAATAATTAATTTATTACCCATTACAACCAAAATATCTTAAACTTCTATCAGCCTTTATAAAAAATAGTCTATATGAAGGATAACTTATGTACCTATAGATTAATATTACAGTAATCATGCAAAATACTATTTGGAGAGAAAGTCTGTCGTTTCCAGATGCAATAAGATTTAAACTTCCTTGATTACGCTATTCTAGACTGACGTTTGTGGATTTACTAGATAGAATAATTGAAAGGGAGTTAAAGAAAAAAAGGAAAAGAGTAAAATTAGAAGGTGATTTATATCCAAAGCGCTTAAGAAGAATGTAATCTGAAGTAATTAATTTTAGTAAGAGACTCTTTATAACAAAAGTAAAAATTATAATGAGACTCTAAAATAGGTTATGATAATTGTTTAATTCAGTAGCTAAGCTTTTAATCTAGGAGCTTTACTTTTATTACTCTTCCCTTATTTCAATCAAGATAACCTTCTCACTTATTTCTTACAACTATTTATAAGTTTAATTATCATTTTTTATCTGACTCTAGTAATAGTAAGAAGAATGTAATACTATCTGTCTTTTTAAAGATATTAAGTTTGATAAGCATTATATATTGATACATATAACATACTATAATAAGCTTTAACATCTATAGATACCCATTATCTTATTGTATTACTATTAATGACTCTTCAACCTTTTTAAAGCTCTATTCTGATATCTAAATTTACTTAAATAACAGTGATCTTAATTATGCTTATCAAATTAAGAGGAAAAAGCTTTCCTCTATTTTCTTCTAAGGCTTTGTTCTATCTGATGAATTTCCATTTACTGATTTAATTGCTAAGCTCTGCTTTTCTTCAATCTATCTTAGTATTTAATCTTCTATAAAGTACTTCTGTAAAGATATGATTCTGTATACTTAAATTATCAGACTACAATTATTGAAAAAACGAAGTCTTAGATAACCCTCTTTCTATTAATTTGAGCCTCTGAGTTTAAAAAGCTATTGATAAATAAATGATGCTTCTCTTCTGGTTGCTAATGATCTATACTTCTTATAATGAAAGTAAATGAAACTATAAAAATAGGCTTCTAAAATGTGTAAAATCTCACTTTATGTAATGCTAAAATATTTGAATTAAAGAAGTAGCAATTTTGTGTCATGTAAAACTAATCTTTTGCACCCTGCTAGCACTATATTCTTAACTATTTCAATACCAACTCCTCCTAAACCTGATATCAAAATATTCGCTTTGCTTTATTTCGCTACTGCTTCTACTCCCATTGCTCCTATATATCTTGACCATCTGTCTTTTACTTCTTCACTTTCTACATTCAGCTCTCTACTAACTTCTTCTCTATCTGAACTTACATCAACGTCTTCTAAATTCTCACCTTCCTTTATCTACTTCTTCACTTTCTGCTTCTTTACTTTTTTTCTATATCTTATGACATCTTTTCCAGAAGGAGCTTCTAACTTTCCAAACTCTCCTTCTAACTCCTCTATAGCTTCTTTAAGGAACTTTACGTAAATTTTTTTTCCTCCTTTGAACTTACTAGCCCAATTATAGTTATGACAACTTACAAGTCCTTCATAACTTGCCTTCCTTGTTTTTGCTATTTCTAACCATTCATTCACATCTTTCAAAATTTCAAACTACTTTAAGTAAAAATGACGTTTTATTACAGTCTCAAATCCTTTGCTTGGATTTCTCATTTAGTCTATCATAGCGAATCTTATGTTTGAGTACCTAACTATATTACTGTATCCTTCGTTTCTCGCTTTTCTTCCTTCTGTTCCTGCTTCACCTTCAAACCCTGGCTCATTAAAGTAAATTTCCTTAGACATAATAATTGACTATATAGACATCAAAACTTAGAGTAATGTGGAAAGTTTAGGATCCCAATTTTCACTGCCATTTACTCTCCAAGTTCCGAGTAAGCTCAAGCAAACTTTACCACAGCTATATAAGTTAGGGTTAAATCTAGTTTATCCACCTCCAGTAGTCTCCAAATTTACTTTTGGAGGTCCACTAGGATAGTTATCTTCGAAGAAAATGTCATATTCAAATGCACCATGGGCATATGGAGTTCCTGAGCTTCCCATTACTACTGCTTTCATAAAATCTACCTTTTCTTTATCAACTCTAATGAAAATAAAATTCGTATGTTCACATTGCAGAGCTCCTGACAAATCAGCTAGTTCTTAAGCTAATCTAATCATTTTAGCCTAAGGAGGAGTTCCATTTCTTTAAGCCATATAGGCGTAATGATGCTTATATCCTTACATATAATCAAATCTAAGATCTTATAGTAAAAACCTATACTTTTCACTAAGAGGAAGCTTCAAAACTTCTTGAATATCAGCTAACTATTCTTAGGGATCTTCTAGCAAGCCCTTTTAAACTTGTTTGAAAGTTTATTAGATTTCTCTAGCTAACTATTCAAGTCATTACTGTTCCCAGTTCTATAAGCACTTCATAAATATATTAGCTAAGTCATTTGCATTAGACAGTAATGTTGAAACTGAAGCCTTTTATTTAGGTTCGTAATGACTATCTAAGTCTTCCAATATTATAAGCAGCGAAGCTTTACTCGCTACTACCTTTATAAACCCTAAAATGGACATAATTAGTTCCTACTCTATATCTAAAAGACTTCCAGAGCCAAGATTTATTTCTAAGACTGGTAATAAAGCACTACAACAGAACTAGTTAATTATTTCCTCATCTGCTTTCCATTAAGGAGAACTTATGAAATTAGTGAGTATCCTTATTAAAGTAGAAATCTATTCATTCTTCTGCTTTTTACTCTTTAAATAAGTATCTACATCCCATCTTTAGTTCAACCCTCAAATATCTCTACCATACCCTACTCCCTTTCTAGGCTTACTTTTGTCTACTTCTATTTTGGAAGCTTGATTTCCTTGATTTCCCTATTCTTCTTCTTCCTATATATCTTCTACATACTTTCGAGGCTTTTCTTTAGCTAAAGATCCTAATCTCTCTAGAATTCTAGTTACCAATCCAAGTTTGCAGGCCAGATGTCTAAGTTCAGGGTCATGCTAGACTTTAAATACATCTGAAATAGTCTAATAAATGAGCTCTTCAGCTTCTTATAAGTTCCACTATTCCTCTGTAGGCTTTAATAGACAGCTAATTAGCTATTTGTTCTTTTTGAAAAGCATCCTTTAGAATCCTGGAATCTTGCTAAAAGTAGAAAACTGCTCCATCCAGAGTTACCATTTCTAAGCTAAGTGGTGATCTTATTGAAAGACATAAAGTAGCTACTACATGACTTCTGATTCTGGAAAGGAGTTGAGCATAGGTAACTTAAGAGTTTAAGGTTGGGTAGCAAGAGAAAGTGATAGGTTCTGACGTTATAGAGATAACATGTTTATTATCTAAGCTGCTTGCTTATATATTCTATGTTTGATATTTAATGAAACTAACCATAATAAAATTAATTCTTATAGCTATAATAAGCTTATCAATAACTATATAACTGATGTCATACCTAATTATTACTTATAGATTAAGCAGCATGTAAACAAGTAATTACTATCTAACTATGTCTGCCTAAATATCATAACTACCATCACTCTTACAAACTAAATAAGACAAACCTATATAGTCACTCCTATACAACCAATAATGCTTCATTATTATCACCATATATTGTCTATACAACCAACAACCAACTTATAGACCAACTATAGTTAGTATACATTTACTGCAAAACATTAATAACTCAAATACTATAACACAGTTAATATTTCCAGAAAAAACACAACGTCAAAAGTAGAGACATTTTTAAATCAACCATTATTTAGTTTATTACAAATAATTAACAAATCAGTCAACTCAACTCTCACTATTGCAGTTCCTCACAGAACTTCTCCTTCCTAAGAAGAACCAAATGTGATTGTAAGATCTACGTAATCTTCATCTGTTTCGCATACATCCATTACCTTCTAATTTAACTGTTTCTCGTTTTTAAGTGCCTTCAAAAGGATTGGCTTAGCTCCATAAAGAACATCTCTTGAAAATAGCTTGTAAGTCTATTCAGATGATCCAATAATTGCTTCAATGTAATATCTTTTCCTAAACTTACTTCCCACCGATCCCAAACTGTTACTACGACTTCTTCATTCAGCTTTATTTTTTCAGCTGCTCCTGGCTCACTACATTACAAGCTAGGAACTGAAACATTCAAGAAAGAGTTTCTCAATTTTCCTACATCACAACCTTTTACAGTTTTGACTAACTCTACAGTTTGTAAACCTGCAATAGCTGTTGTTGTAGTAGCCAATGCTGGAATAATTCTACCAGCTTTTAGTTTTTCTTATATCCATTCCATTGGCTACAAAGCATAATTCAAAGCTCTGCAGTAAGCAGCAGCATGGATAAAGTCTATATGGAAATTTGATTCCTTTTCAAATTCTTCAGGTATCATTTATGAAGCTTATTGCTTAAGAAGAGTTTCAAGTTCATTAATAAGTTAGCAAGCCTCTTGCTCAGACATACTTTCCTATTACTTTTCTCCTTCATTTGGTATAAATTCTGGCTATACATACTGTAGAGCAGCATATCCTATACTAAGCTTCTCTTAAGCATTTCTGATTTTTTCAGGCAATCCGTATACTTTAGCATATAGTGAAGCGTAAGATGAAGCTGCAGCAATATTCATTTTCAGGTGTAAAAGCAAGTTCCTTTGGAGGACGTTTTGGAAGAGACCAAAATGGAGCACCTTCTTTAGTTTTAGCGTCTAAAGGATAGACAGTGATTAATTATCTGATGTCATTTACAAAGAGCTTCTAGTACTTTTTCCTTGCATACTGAATGCAGTTATTAAGTCTAGTGGGCGCTTTTTAATTTTTTGATTGGTATTCTAAGATTTTTTAAGTCTTATTGACTTGGAATTTTCTCTTCTACAACTTTGTTAAAACTTTAGGATGAGTAGTGAACTATTTACCGAATAAATCACGAGCCCATTCTACACAGTGCAAAGTTTCTTCAGTGAACATTTTTAGAGTGCAAACAGGAATTTCATTTTCTTCTACAGGATCTTATTAAGAACCATAAGATTCTGATTTATTTTGGATAATTACCTAGACATGTCCTTTTGGTCCTAAAGTTCCAGAATCAATCAAGGCTGTTTTAGCTGAAACACATCTTGAGTCAATGTATCTTCTTGCCTAGACGTTATCTAGGGCATTTGTTACAACTGACAACTCTTGGAAGAACTTCTCTGTGAATATTTCTTTAGTACCTTCATGGATTTATCAATTCTAGCTATGATATGATTTTTGAGACTTCCATTCATAGCAATTGCTGCTGTAGAAGATTTTGGCTTTCTCAGATGCTTTTCTCTGAACAGGAATTATCTATTTAGATTCGATACCTCAATAACATCAGGATCTGTTATTACTATTTAACCTTCAGTTCCTATATTAAGCATTGCATAGTTCTTCAATAACTCGCAACCTATAACCACATTCTACCATCAACAGTTTCACTTTTCTAAGATTTTCACATGAAGTTTAGCCTTAGCAAACCTACAATCCATAGTCTCTATTGTTTTGGCACTTTTGTAAGTGAGTCCTTATTCCTTCTTCTTAACCTTCTTCAGGTAGAACCTCCACAAAATCTAAATAGAACAGTTGACATATTGGGATATGCTTCTAAGTGATAGACTTTACTATTTCCTAAGCAGCTATTCCATCAAGAGTTGAGCGTAAAGGATTATAAGACCCATCTCTGCATGTAAAGGCGAATTATTTCCAAAACTTCTCATGCTGCTTCTCAACCTAAATTGACTATTGCTGAGCAACCTCTTTGTAAATCTCAACAAACTCATTTGCTTATTTTAAATTCCAAGGTTCAGGCATCATCTTTTCTAAAGCCTAGAAAGCTACATGTGACATATCCCAATTTTGCATTTTTTAAAAGTCAGAAATGTATAGATTTCCATCATACATTTTTTGTGACATTGCCTCTTTAAATGGACTGAACTTTTTCTCTATTTTCTGTTTCACTTATTTCATTATTCCATTTCCTTAATACTCTCCTAACACTCGACTATCGAATTCGATTCTGAAGGTGTGAGTATTTATTACTTCTAGACATTTTTGCAATGAATAATTTAATTGTCCCATACCTTATAATTATGCTAGAAGGCACATATCTCCCTCCTATAGATTGTGCTTAGATCCTTTCAATAGAGTAATTAGTTGCTTTTCTTCTCTCGATATGGTTTCTATCAGAAATTGGTATAGTTCCTCTCCATCCTTATCCAGTACTTGAAACTTCTAACCAAAGTTAGTATATATTGTACCAAATACTCCATAACCATCTACAACAATCAAAGGTATGTTATTCTTATAACACAAGCCATCCAAATTTTAAACATTTTTACTATCTGTCAATGCACTAGAACTACTAAAATCCCATTTATTAAAGACCTTCTGTAGTAGCTTCTACTTTCACATAATAATTAAATTACTAAATCCTTTATAAACTTGCTTAAGCTCTGTTCTATCCTATTTAGTAAACTCTTAAGAAAAACTATGAACTAACATCTTTCATCCTTACTAAACACTTATAATTGGAGGCTAAGAAACTATTAGCAGCCTTCTTTTGTTAACTAATATACAATAATAAACATATAAGTAGCATTAAAATTAGAGAGTCAAATTCATATATGAACTTTAACTAATAGCTTAAGTTGATACTTAGAATAATCATTGTAGTAAAATTGAGAATCATCAGCAAAATAAAGTTTTCAATTATAGTAAAAGTAAGGATCAAATTTAAAATAGTAAGATTATTCAATCAGCATAGATAAACATTTACTATATAAATAGACTATAAAAATACTTAGCTTAGTTGCTACTATTAGATAGAATTAGCACCTAACTAAAGAAAAATCAACTCTCTTAAATGAAATCTTTAATAAGAAAATACTTCCTAATAAGTTAAAAGGTTAATTATTAATAAGCTTAAATATCCTTAATTTCAATTAATTAAATCAACTACCATAGAAGAGACCAATCTTAAGTATATCTTTACTTATAAGACAGAAAACAAAGTTACTTAAATTTACCACTTTTAGTTAATACACTATTAATATAACTAAGCATATATAATAAGGAATATCTTTAAGATACTAAAGATTTAGCTAATAAACTAATGTTTAGAATGTAAAATATAAGTAAGATATTATTAGCTTTCATCTTAAGTTATACAATCATAAATAAATTTAAATCTATATACAAAATAAGAACCTATGATAAATATATTGCTTTATTAAAAGTCATTTTTCTAGGCAATTCAGTAACAATAATGATATTCATTTTATTTATAAAATTAGATACACTGTAGAAAACTAGTCACTACTGAGACACACACAGAGTTTAATATAAATTATTAACTAAAAGTAAAAATCTTAAAAGGCTTAAAGAGAGCAATAAAAATATTATCTAAGTGCTATCTAGCAAGCTTCTATAAAGTACAAAGGAAAATATCTTCTTACTAATTTTAACTTCTAAATCCATTCAACTTATTAGTATTTTGGCTTTTCTGAATCACTTTTTTCTCTTAATTTAGCTTAACTATCTCAGATTTTTCTTTTCAGTCATAAATTTTCTTAGTTTAGATTAAATTTGGCTATGTTTAGAGCTATAACTAAAGGTTATTTTATTTTCTCTTTCAATACTTCTTCTATTAAATGTTATTCTATCCACTATGTAAACTAACCATTCCTAAAAAGAGTCAGTCTAGATTTGAACTTTGAAAGATTAGCTAGTAAATCTTAAATATAAACAAACTGTTTAGCTTATGAGTTCTTGCAGCAGTAAAACTACTAAATGTCTAATCTAAGATTCCTTTCTACTATAGCAAAGTTAATCCTGTCTCTCTTTATATCCAAAGTATTTACTTGTTGCTTGATAAGTAAGTATATTTGAACTATTGTTTAACGCTTTGTAAAGCTACTAGAGATTTGTATCTATTGCTTGGTGCCTCTTTTGATATTGGTTTACTCCTTAACTAGGTTCGCAGCCTCTTAATAAAAGCACTAGTTATTGTTATTAAAGTTGTTGATATCCATGAACACTAAAGAGTGGTAATTTGAGTGTTAAAATAAATAGTTAGTTAGGTACTTATTTGATAATTCTGTTTTATATTGAAAGTCTTGATTAGTTACAGCTATTTAGCTGTATAGGATAGAGGATATTATTAGCAAAATTTATAATAGATACTTGATGGCTGATTAGATGCTTAGTAGATTAAGATATGGAAAGGTGATTTAAATACTTGTCATAGTGTCTTTAAATAGATTTTTCCTGTAAGATACTAATTAAGATATTAATGGATATTTTAGTTTTTATTACCTTTGTTCTAAGAAACTATCTCTATAATAGTGCAGATACTAGGTAAGGGTTAAAAAACTATCATTTCTAAACACTAAGAATTTTTGCTTATATAGTAAATAAAATTATTCATAAGAGGAAAGATTAAGAAAACTTAAAGAAACAAGCAATCAAATAATCTAATAAACTAATTAAGCACATTTTATACCCAATTACTAGCTATTAATAAATAAGCAACACATACATCAATTTTAACTCTAGTAGTCAATAAAAAGCAATCATAAGATACTAAGACTGCCAAATATCCTTAATCAAATTAAACCTATATTAAATTAATCAAGCTTTAGTAGACTTTAGATAATCATAGATAGGCAAATTAGTAAATCATAAGTTATTAAGTAGGATTACAAGTAAATAGACTTAATCATTATGTAATTAACTTAATCCATTCAATCACTACTAAATATACTATTTAACTAAAATTAGATCTAGGTCTAGAACCTAAGTAACTAAGAACCAACCCTTTTATATCAAGCTATAAGTGAGCATCTTATACATCTAATAACCTATTTCTCACCGTTTAATCTAGTCTCAGTCTTCCAATACACTAAAGAAGAAAGAACTTCAATAATTCATAAATAAAGCCTGAACAGATTCCCATACTTCTTAACATCTTGAACCATTAAAATACGTTAATTGTCTTCAGCACAGATTAAGTGATATCAATAGCTTTATAGTAGAGAGGAAAGTAATTATAGGTAGAAAGCATAAAGGATATATAGAGTCTTAAATAATAACTTAAGGATAAATAATTAATTAAAAACAATCTAAGAGAATATTCAAACTAAGCCTTAAATTTAGATTCTTAAGATTAAATTACCTATCTATACTTAAATACCGTAAATCTGAAGATCTATTTCTCATTTAAATTCAAGAAATAAAAAAATGTAAGGAAATATTTTAAAAAAGCCTTTTAGAATTTAAACTTCTAAGAAAAGCTTATAAATTTAGCATTTCCAGGATTAAATCCAAACTATTATAACTCGAAATAGGGTAGTTAAGAAAGGAGTATAATCAAGCTTTAAAAAGTCATAAGATTGTAAAGATAATAACTGTCCACTCAATTTTTGAAAAGTACAAGCCTATCTCTTTGTTTAATTGACCTTGAAGAAATAAAGATTGTAGCAAGTAATTTTATGTAAATGAGTCTAAGAAAAACAAGAAACTAATAAATTGTAGTTTGAAAAATTACCTGAAAGCAGTTTAAAGTTGATTAGGAAAAGAAAGCCAAAATGATCAGAACTAAGAATCCCAGTAATAAGCCAATAAAATAAGAGTTATTAATAATTAGATAATAAATGACTATGCCTGATTATGATTACCTTGACGCATTAAAATAAGAAGAGTTAAACTGTAAAATCTGGAGTCAACTATAGTTTAGTAAGAAAATCAGCCTTCTTAATTTAACCAAAGATTCAACTTGCTTTATTTTTCTGCCCTCGTTAATATTAAGTTCTATGGATAAGCTATTAAAATCAAAATAAAGAAATGTTGAATCAAGAAATTCTAAGAAAGTCATAATATTGAATAGGATAAGAGAGAGAATTAGAAAGAGAATGAAACAGCAAAATGGATAGCAAGCTGAATTCAAAAGCTTAGAGCAAGTAAATTAATTATTACCTTAAATCTTAGTAGAAGACGAAACTCTAACAAAGCAACGCAAGCACTGTCGCATTCTTTTATGAGATAGCTTTCAGAAAGAAAAACCTTCATTCATTATTTGCTCTTAATCTTTTTAATTTAAAGCTATTTCTTAGTTTAATTTATTGCTCTTATCTAATTAGAAGGACTCTCTTACTTTTTCTTCTCTTCTAAGCATTTCTTAATTTTCTAAAGACCTGAGTCTTATCAAGTTTAAAAATAAGCAAAATAGTTTTTTTAATTTTTCTTCTAAGCTTTTATTTTAGAGAAATAGACACTAATAATTATAATTAGCTTTTAACCAGATGAGGATTCTAAATTTCTTTTCTAAAAAGTGATTTATAATTTTATGGTTATTAAACTTTAGATAGCATCTATCTTTTTTTTACAAATAGTTTTAATAATGATTCACATTGAAATTCTATCTCTTCAAAAAATAATTAAAACAGAGCAATAGGAAAGATAAACTCCCTTTTAGAGAAAAATACATATCAGTTTCTTTAAAAAATTAAGCAAAGTAAAGCAAAAAGTTAAAAATGGAATAAAAAAAGTGAACCATTTCTAAAAAATTAAAGCTTTTTAATTAAATATATCATACAAGCTAGAAAGCAGCTATTTAAAACAAATAAAGATAACTAAATTGGCATTAGAGAGGAATATTACTGATAGCTTTATATAATTCTAAAAGATATTAACTTTGATGATAGTTTTTTAATAAATTATTTTAGATTTTTCTAAAAAAGCTTTAACTTATAATTGTCAATTTTTTGCAGTTTAGATCTTCAACTATGAAATTAATTTTTTTATCTCCTACATTGATCTTCGTTTTTTAAGACGTATAGTTCTTTCTATCTATTTTTGAAATTTTAAAGTAAAGCTTTTGTCTTAAGTAAAGGTGAAAAATTTTCATTGAGTTCAAGTTAGTATCTTTGAAATTATCTAAAATGAAGTAATCTAACACTTTTCTTTTGATAAAAAGACATTCTCAGTTAGAACTCTATATTGACATTTAACAGAGTAATTGCTTTAAATCTGCCTGGTTTATATATTCTTAATCAATTATTTAATCTTTAATATGGTATACTAAAGAAATAGTAAGTCTAACATATTTAAGCAGCTGAATATTTCTAAGTATAAAATATATATTTCTATTTTATTCAACGGAACTGCCATTCGGAATAGAAAGCAGATTCCGCAACCAGTTATACCGGTTTAAACAAGGAAAGAAGCCAAATAGAGGTGGTGGTATTTCAAGATCGGCTAAGCCTCCCACCTATGCTACACCCTCAGGCTTGTAGTTATATTAAGTAAGATTTCTTAATAAGCAAAGAATATTTTATTTTATTAAGGTTTTACTAAATTATCATTATACTTAAGTATATCATATCTATTATTACTAAAACACTTCTATTATTATCACTTACTTATCTAATTTTACTTATACCACTTTTAATCTTTTCTATACTATATTGTTTTATATCTTTCAACTTTAATAAATTTTCATAAACTTAATTTACATAAAACATTGTGACATCTCCATATATACAGTTAAAATTTATTTATTTTCTAGAAACAAAATTAGAAGATAAGCATGCGCTGGATAATTTTGATCAGACTATTTATTAGAAAAGGATTATAAAACAAAACTATTATGTTTGAATTAGCTTCATAACACTATCTAATGTATCTTGCATGCATATGTTGAACATCATTTAACATTCACATGCTAAATAAAATAAAAAAAGAACAAGAGATTTAAGATATTAATATTACATCCAAAAATAATTAAAGATGTCTATAATCATACAATGCTCCTAGTATATGAATTATAGAAGCTGAAATTGCATTTATTTAATTATGTTAAGATTCTAAAATTTTCTCTTTCTGAGTACAATCGTGTTCCCAACTTTCCTAGTTTAAACCCAGTTAAAATCTAGACTTATGTTGTGTCTATGTCTATTGATTAATTTCTTCTTCCATTGTTTTCCATCATTCATTTGGTGAAAAGTAGTGAGGTCTTTTCAAATCTTTTTCTGAACATATTGTTTTACTTACAGTTTCTCCAGAGATTCACGTGTTACTAAAGAAGTAACATTTATATTTGAAAGCTTTTACTCTTGTTTAAGTTCTTTCTATTTCTGTTGGGTTTCTTAGTCGATCATTTAGAGTTGTACTATTCCTCTTGAAATAAAACTGTTTCTTATATTTTCATTCTTATTTCTTGGTCTAGGTTTCTTTTTTTGTTTATATAATCTTTCTCGTTTTGTTAATGAATTTCCCACAAATCTTGATCTTGATTTTCTATCTTAGCTTCATACTACTCTTTAAAGTTAGGTTGTATGCAAATTTAAATCCTTGACGTGAAAATCGAAATCTCTTGTTATGCTTTAGATATAAAACAATATAGTATAGAAAAGATTAAAAGTGCTATAAGTAAAATTAGATAATTAAGTGATAAATAAATAAATTTGATTATAGAGCGCGTAGCACTCTCGTTGGTGCGCAGCTCTTTAAAAAAATGTTTCATACTGACAAGAATGTTTGTTACTGATAAAATTATCAGATACTGATAAACCTTGTTCAATACTGGTATAATTATTCAGTACTGATAAAAATGTTCAATACTGATATAATTTTAGAATACTCGTAATCTTTAATACTTCCTGGAGGTCCAAGGACATGGCAGGATTGTGTCTCATTTTATCACCAAAGCAGAGGACGACATGTGTCAACTATGGGTACTTAAATTCCCCACCTCTGATGAAGCTAGCAATATTATTTCTTTTTCGTTCAAGAATTAAGTCCAAATTAAGCCAGTGCCGAAGGTCTAAGAACCTTATGTCTCGAGG
This sequence comes from Loxodes magnus, assembly GCA_946699065.1. Lineage (NCBI taxonomy): Eukaryota > Ciliophora > Karyorelictea > Loxodida > Loxodidae > Loxodes > Loxodes magnus. Next base: position 83,020 of record CAMPDV010000389.1, read on the forward strand.
CCAAACCAAAGCAGAGGAAGACATAAATTCGATTATGGGTACTTAACTTCCCCAACCTCTGATGAAGATGACCTTGTTGTTCACCTTCGAACAACTATGGCGGTTTTAAAAAAATAATATATAATAATAGAAGTGTTTTAGTAATAATAGATATGATATACTTAAGTATAATGATAATTTAGTAAAACTTTAATTTATAATTTATAATTTGATTTAAATGTTTCGCAGCAGTCTACATCACCGCCGCGTAAAATAAGTTTGTAAAAAATTTTCTTGATTTATGTCTTGTTTTCTCTTCCTTGGTCCTATTTACATTTCTTATTTTCCCTTCTTCCGTATTATTAAGGTTCTTATTTCACCACTTCTTTGATTCCATCTTTTTTTATATATATTCCCCTCTGCGCTACAATAGAGCATTTCTCTTTCTTTCTTTTCTCTTATCCAATATTCTCTTTTGTATTCCTGGAATTTCCTACATTTCCTATATAGGCGTCTATAGCTACCACAGAAATAGCATTTCTTCTTAATTCTTTTCTCTCTTGTCATTTTGATTACTTGCTTTCTTCAATGTCCATTTTCTCTATCTTAGGAATTTCTTGCACTTGGCTCTGGCTCTAGATTATTTGCTTGTTCTGATCTTGAATCGTCTTTATTGAGTCATTCATATGTTTCATTTGTTCCTGTTGGTGTTTCCAGATGTTGTCGAGCTCCCTTTCCCAGTTTGCCATTCGGAGCTCTCTTGTATCCTGTTGCTCAATCAGGTCCATTAGTTTCGTATTTTCCCTTTTAAGCTTCTTTACCTCTTGCTAGAGGCTTAGCACTACTTTAATGAGCTGCTCCACTCTCATTTGTCCGGAAGGATAGACTTCCGATGTCTCCTAATGTAGAGCAGACTTAGGTTGTTTCCTTGGCTTCTCCTAAGATGCCGGGGTAAGTTCGTGGCTTTTCCTAGTCTGTTAGTACTCTTCCCTGGTTTGTGCTCCTGATAGATGAGATTCTTGTTACTTGGCAGGGATCTGGGCTATTTCGGTTTCTGGTTTCCTCTCCTATTTCTTGGAGGTGGTGTAGAAACCTTTCTTTAAGCCTTCCATTTTCAAATTTTTTTTTTAGTAAAACCTTAATAAAATAAAATATTCTTTGCTTATTAAGAAATCTTATATAACTACAAGCCTGAGGGTGTAGCATAGGTGGGAGGCTTAGCCGATCTTGAAATACCACCACCTCTATTTGGCTTCTTTCCTTGTTTAAACCGGTATAACTGGTTGCGGAAGCTGGCTTCTATTCCGAATGGCAGTTCCGTTGAATAAAATAGAAATATATATTTTGAGAGATAAATAGGTAGTGGCTTTAGTTATCTAAAGAGTGTTTAAAATAGTTATAGTTTAGTGGGAAGCTTAGATATAGAACTAGGGTTTTAATAATATTGAATTTTTGAATTGATTAATATAACTTTAGAAATAAAGGCTAAAAGTAAAGTATTTAAAATTAGTAAAATAAAGTAATGATAGATCATTTTATTTATAGTCCTCTTTTAAGTATAAAGTTATATAAGAATAAAATAAAAAAAGTTTGCAAAAACTAGCTAAATTTATTTTATTGTGCTAAGTTTATAAAGAGTGTTATTAGTATAAAATAAGTAACTATATAATATTAAGTTAGCTATATTTTAAACTTCTAAAAGAGTCACTAAAATAGGCTAAAATAAATCTATTAAAGTATAGCTAAATTCCTTACATTTATATATAATCTAAACTCCAAGCCTTTAAAATATTAGCTAAATTACTTATATATTTATACCTTCTTAAGTATAAAAAAGGAATAAAAAGAGAATTGTTTAATAGTAGTTATCTTAAATATTTAATCTATCTTTTTAAACTATTCTGCTATATCGCTTTAATTACTTCTAAGTACATTAAAACTAACTAACTTAGTATAATACTAAATAAGCTTTTAACTTATAAAATGCTTTTATTTATAAAATGCTACTTAACAAGAATTACTTTAACTTTTATATAAATCCATTAAAGCTAAACTTATATAACTAAACTTATTGCTTTAACAAATATTTTAAAACCTAAACAGCTAATTAAGCAGGAATCCTATTCTCTAAAATACCTCTTCTAGTTTTCAAATACCAACCCTTACCTAATTTTAGTACCTAGTAAATAAATACACTTTTAAAAATGAAGGATTGCTAATTTTCTATCGGGTCTCTTAGACATATAAATTAGATTAAAATATAGCATTTAACTTAAAAAAACCATAAGAGAAACAAAAAAGTAATAGACTTTCATAGTATGATTAAAATTTAGATTCCATTTAAGAAAGTTTATCTAAAGAATAAAAAGATAGCTTATTTACACAGTTTTAAAACTCTTCACGATGAATTGAATAACTAAATTCATCTTAATTATTAATCTCAGGAAAAGGAATTTTTTTACTTAAAAGAATGACCTTCATATTAAAAGATGATCAATTTGAAAGAGCATATCATAGAACTGTTTTTGATTAGAAGGAACGTATATTTATTACATGTGGATAAAGAAATAAAAATAATAAAGCTTTATATTTAAAAAATAACTTCTAGAGAAAATCTTACATCCAAGAGTTTTAAACCGAGTTATGCACTTTCGGTTTGTGTTATAACGATAACTAACTAATAACTCTAGGTGGATATGACTCTGTAACTTCAGAAAAAATTTGAGTAAATAACTTAGTTCATACGAATGAGTTTTATAAACTTGCAAACTACCATAAAGAAGTTCGAGTAGTGCTACTTATGTTTAAAATTTAAAAGTGTGCTTAGTTTGAAACTCTGGAGGTAGTTTAGATGGGAGTTATATGTTTGATTTTAAAGAAATATCGAGGCATGGAGAAAGAGTGATTGAGGCGAGCTATATTAACATAAAGCCAAATTCATTAGGCATATTCATTTGTTTTTAATTCTAGTAAGAAAATGAATATTTACAATATCAAGAATGGAAAATGGAATTTAGTAGAAAGTAAGCAATGATTTGAACCATAAATATTTAAATTTAAATTTCACTTATTAAAATATTTTTGATTAAGACATTGGAATCATCTAGCTGAATTGTATAAATCCATAAAGAATAACATTAAACACTTTACTTTATTTTCATTTTTAAAACTTGTAAAATCAAAAGTAAGAAATATAATTTGACTTTTAAGATTTAAAATTTCACTAACAGAAATTTCTTAAGTAAAAAATGCTTTATATTATTATATTATTTTTTTAAAACCGCCATAGTTGTTCGAAGGTGAACAACAAGGTCATCTTCATCAGAGGTTGAGGAAGTTAAGTACCCATAATCGACTTTATGTCTTCCTCTGCTTTGGTTTGGCCTCGAGACATAAGATTCTTAGACCTTCGGTACTGGCTTAATTTGGACTTAATTCTGGAACGAAAAAGAAATAATATTGCGAACTTCATCAGAGGTGGGGAATTTAAGTACCCATAATTGACAGATGTCGTCCTCTGCTTTGGTGATGCAATGAGACACAATCCTGCCATGTCCTTGGACCTCCAGCAAGTATTAAAGATTACGAGTATTCTAAAATTATATCAGTATTGAACATTTTTATCAGTACTGAATAATTATACCAATATTAAATAAGGTTTATCAGTATCTGATAATTTTATCAGTAAGAAACATTCTTGTCAGTATGAAACATTTTTTTTAAGAGCTGTGTACCAACGAGAGTGCTACGCGCTCTATAATCAAATTTATTTATTTATTATTTATTATTTATTTATTTATTATTTATTTATTATTTATTTATTTATTTATCAAAACTTGGATAAGAACCAAAGTTTTATATACTTAAATTAAGAAAATATTTCTCTAATCTTTAGACTTGTCTTCCAAAATCTTTTTTAACTTTCTTTCTGATTTTACTATTTTTCTAAATTAATTAATTTTTATAAAACACACCAGAATTTTAAAAAAAAGTTCGATTCTGTGTTTATACTACGAACACAACAATCAAGTTATTCAATTTCACTGATATAACATTTTTACATAAGAAAATCTCTTACGTCCAACATATCATCATATAACAAACGAAAAATATAAAATGCTAATTTTAATAATTTAAAAACTTATCTTTGAAAAGAAAAAAATAATAAAGATAAACATAAATTCAATAAGAAGATGTAAACATATGCATTTAATAATCAAATTAAAATCTTATTGTTTGGAATATTTTTAGCATAATATTTTTTATATAATTTCTTGAGCTTTATTTTTAGATATAGTTTGTAACTTATAGAATTTAAAAATTGTTTGCATATTTTATCTATAAACAATTAATTACCATTTCTTTCATAGTCTCTACCAACTTTTAATTGTTATAAATATTATTTTTCTGTTAACATTGCAAATATCTACACTTCTTTAAGATTCCTTAATTTTAATAAAATTCCTATAGGTATTACTATTATCTTTTTCATAGATTTTAGCATTTTTATTGATATTTTCTTCTTAAATAAAACTAATTATTTGGTAATTTTCAATTTAAAATTGTTAAAATTTTAGTATTTTTTATACTAATATTAATAAATCTAAATTAAGGAGCTTGCTTACAAAATCTTTATATTTCTTTAAAAATTTAATATTTATTGCTCTTATTATTCGTATAATCTAAAGCTAAAAGGATTCTTATTATCAGAATGTACTTTTTAATTAATTAAAATTTAATATGTTTTTATCATATTTCATATAGGTAATAAAAAATATCTTGCAACTTGAATATACTTCTTAATTAAGTACCATTTAAATATCATCAATTTTGCATTTTTTATATTTCATGTTTTAAGAACAAAATTCACAAAATTATAAGAATGAACCATTTAAAAATGTTTGTATTTAAATGCATTTTTATTTCTATAAATTAAAAATTTTAAAATCAATTATACCATATTTTTAGATATTGCCTTTCTTTTTATAAGTTAGAAAATGATGCAATAAAATTATATGTGATATAAAGAATATCAAATAAATTTAAATTATTCTTCCAATAGTAAAAATACTTATGACTCATAATCATATTTTAATCTAAAAAGATATGCTATTTTAAATATTTTTATAATTAGTTCTATATCCACGAATCTATATTGGAATAAAGCTTTAATCTTGTCGTGCTTCATTAATGAAAATATATACATTTTTTGTTATAGAGTAAACTTTTAAATAAGTAATTATTTAGTGGTGATTTAGTTCATATTACAGTGAACTAATTGTAAAATATTTTTATTCGATCCTTCTTTAAGTTCTGGGTTATAATGAAAAGAACTTTTTGGCCATTTTAAATTTATATATAAAGTAAGTTTGAAACTAATTTAATTGTATTTCTATAGTATATTATAATGAATAAAATCAAAGACTTATATTATTCTAACAATTATCTATCTATTTTAATTAACTCAATTTCCATCACATTTTGCACGATTTTATCTAAAAGACAAAGTAATAAACTATTTTCTATAGTTGTGAGTAGATTCTGCTTTTATCTCTGTTTTGATCATAAATATAGAATAAATTAATCACTTTTAAGATTATAATTCTTTAATATCATTTTCCAGATATAAATTATGCTATGATGTACTCAAAAATTTTTATTAAATTATGATTATTTTCAATTCTACAACATTTTGTGTTAACATAATCTGGTTTGTAAAAAGAGGTTGAAGATTTTATTCTTAATATAAAATCTGATGTATATCTATTGTAATTTTATTTTAATCATATAATTAAATTAATTAAATAGTCTATCTAGCTTAATTTTATGTTCAATATTTGAAATTGACTGAGTCATATCTTCTTTCTTTTCTATTTTACTTAAATTAATTTTGTTTTATCGATTATTTATCATTATTCCTTTTCTTTTGCCTAAAATTTTTATTACTTAGTCTTCACATAAATGATAGTACCCCTTTTAGTTAGTCAATACTTGATTAGTAATTTGTATTAAGAATAATTAAAAATGACATATCTATTAAATATAAAAGTCTAATTCTGTTAATAGTTAAAGTAAAAAATAAAGTTAATTTTAAAATGCTTAAATAATTGCACTATAATAATTTAATTTAATTAAGCATTTATTTTGCATAAGAAAACAGATAAGCGTTCTAGAAAAAATGTTATTTAAGACTATTAAAATATTATTTTTGATTATTATTACTATTTGGCTATTTTAACATATCTAAATTAATTACTTATAGTTTTTATATAGCATAAGAATAATTAATCTTTACTACCAGAACTTGATTTTATCTAGAAATGTAAATAATTTGAGAATAAAAGATTCTAATGTATTACTGGAGATTTAAATAATAAAAATAAGGTTTTTCTATTTAGTTTTAGACAAATATGTATTAGATAGGTTTTTTAATAGATGATTAGTTCTAATTATAACTAATAAATTAGTTTAATAAATTTATTATTTAAACTTAGTTTTTATCTACTATTTACTGTTTATTATATTGGTATTATCAACCAGTATATTAACTTTAATACTAAATGATAATAAATATTTGATAAGTAGTAGTAAAAATAGGAATAGCAATAACTTTTATAAATATATAGTATGTAATTAAATTAAATATGACTCTAAAATAATATAACTTCTAAAGAAAATTATATAGCTAGCATTTATTAACTAACAAAGCTTTTATTAATTAAACCATTTTTTATACTTAAACAAAAAAGCTAATCAATATATCTTAGATACTATAAGAAACATTTATTTATACTCTAACTTAGAATTTACTCATTTACAATTCTACACATTTAATCAACTAAAACCTAGTTATTCAATCTGATTCTTGTCATTACTAAATTATAGATCAGATACTATACATTAAATAAACCTACTCAAATTAAGATATCAAATCCTATATAAATCAAATCAATTAGCATATATTAAAAAAGAATCAATTAACTTCAAAATTAGCTCTAAAAAGATAGAATCTAGTTATTAAGAGAAAAAATTTGCTATTTTAATCTTTAGGCTTTAAGTTTAAAATCGGAAACTAATATAAAATAGTATTTTTAATTTAAAGGAACTTAAAACAATTTAATAGTAATTTGATGTCTTAAATATAATGTGAATTATGACTTTATAAGATATAAAATTTGAAATATTAGACAAAATTATATTCATAAAGAGTAAACTTTTTAAGTTTAAATATTATTACATTTTTTGTTAATAACTTATACCAAATATTTTTTCGTGTTTTAGGTAATTTTTAAGAATAATTTAATTGATATTTCTGCTCATCGACCTTTTTTAATAATCTTATGATAAAAAATGATCAAATAAAAAAAAATCGTGATAGTTCAAAGTATAGAGTTGTTAAATAATTAGGAATCTATCTTACATGCTAGTTATCCTTGGTGCAGATAGACTATCTTAGTATTTGTAAGATAATAGATTATATTTGAAAATAATATTAGAGTATTTAGATTAGCTTGCTATATTTATTAAATTTAAGGTAGGTTTAAAAGTAATTATGAGATCTCTAAGTTAAATTATCAAAGTAATTTAAATTAGAATCTATTCTATATTTAGAAATTAAAAATTCTTAATTAAGTAATTAAGTTTAATAATTTTACTAATAATAATATTATTATTATTTTATTATTTTTTAAAATTAAAATAAATTTACACTTTTAAGAAAAATTAAGAATATATATTAAGGTTTATTAATAATAAGTAATTATATCTAATATTTATATATTAATTTTAATTTATAGATTAATATTTAATTATAATATTTACTTTTTTATTTAAAAGTCATTAAAAGCTTAAGGAAAAACTATCTATTTCATAAATTGTATATAAAAATTAATGCCAAAATTGTTTTATTTAAAAATTTTAGAGAGTAATTGCATAATTAGAATTTTTTTTAATAGTTTTAAGATTATTTTCACTTAAATCTAATATTTGTTCTATTATAAGAAATTTAAATATTATAATTTTATAAAAGGAATTAAGCAACCAACAAAATTAAATTTTATTCATTTAGTTATAAAAATTGATTCTATTATTAAATATTTATTTCTATCTTTTTTATACAGATTTTCAAGTTATTCTTTACTTATTTTAACTTTTTCTTTCTAAACAGAATAATATAATATTCTAAAAAAACAACTAAATTTCCTATATTTTTTACAAAAAAATAAAAGCTTAAAAATAATTTAAATTTAAGAGCTTATTTTTTATAAAAACAAGATAATTTTTATATTTTTATATTAATTTATCTATATATTTAGATTCAATAAATATTCTATAAATTTAAATGTAAATAAATATTTAGCATATTATTTTTTAACTCAATTTACTAAAAAATGTTATTCTTTTTAATATATTTTAACTTTTAAATTTTTTAAAAGAGTAAATTATGAGTTATTTTATACAGCATACTTTAATATTTCTTATGATAAATTAATAAATTTCTTAATAACTTAATCTAAATATTCTACTTAAATTTTTCACTCTTTAACTAATTAAGCATTTTAATAATTAAATGATTGATAATTTAATTAGATTTATAAAATATATTTTTATTTTTAATTATTTTAAGAATACTAATTTTTATATTTACAAAGTAAAATAGAAAAATAAGTTATTAGCTTAATTTAGCTAATAATTTTCATTGTATTAATTTAAAAAGTTTTCTTTATTCTATTACTCTTTTTACTAATCATCATATTTATAGATTTTTACGTATAATTTTAGCGGATTTAATTTTGGTAAAATAGCTTTATTATTTAAACTTTTCAACTAATGATATTTAGTTACTAAAATAACTTTTTTAATTTTATTTGGAAAAATTAATTAAAAGTAAACTTATTATGTATTTTTAAATAGTTATGAATATAATAATTTTCTGATAGTAAATAAATTAAAAGAAATATAGGAAGTTAATATGAAAACTGATTAGTAAATAGATAGAAATATTAATATTTAATGTATCATATTTCTAAAACCATATTTTATTTATTGCTGCTCTCAAAGTTTTTCTTTTAATTATTTATTATTAAACATAAATGTAATTGTAATGAAAGATCGACATTTTATAAATTATTCTTATCTTTATGGAAGACCGACTTATATTTGTGGCTTACATGTCATAACCTAAAATTCTTAAGTATCTTGAGTTACAAGTTTAGAAAATTATCGGAAACAATAAGAATATGGAAAATAAAAAATTATATCCTTAAAGATTGAGATTTTAGAAGAAGAAATCTCTTATTTACATTATTTAGATTTTCAAATCTAAATTCATTTAATTTAACTGAAAGTCAAGTAATATCTTTTCATTGCTTGAGTTCCTTCCTTTAACTAAAGATGTTATAATGTTATTTAAAAGTTTTTCGAATTTTCACACTTTCATCTTCATCATATTTTAAGCAAGATTATTTTCGTCATCAGTTTGCTCCTTCTAATTTTGCACTGTCTCATGTTCTTCTTTCTTCCCTTTTCATTCCTCATTTTCATCATTCTGTTTATCTTTTTCTTGTTCTTTCACTTCTTTACCATTGGTCTCAAAGCTTTCTTATCATTTCTTCTTTCCAATTCGAATAAATCTAATCTCCTTTTTAGCAAAATCTTATGTAAAACTTTAATTTCCAGATCAATGTATTCTAACTTGTTTTTTTTCAATTTAATTGAAATAATTTTGTATATAGATTATTAATCTTCTAATATCGCATTATCTAATATATGCTATTATCCATTCTCGCATATCTACATAAAAATCGAAATCCAGAATATGTTCAAATTAATCAAATTTTTCACAGATAAAATGAAAATTCTCGATTAAATAATTTTTATCTTAAAGATCTTAGCTAAAGTTGTATTTAATTTTGAGTTTGTAATTTAATTATTTCTTTTTGATGTTTTTTATTTAATTTAGGATAGGTAATTTACGTGAATTAATATTATTATTCTAATCTTCTATAAATAACTTTGCAGTGTTATCCTTTTTAAGTAATTACTTTATAAAATTTAAGATTAATCTAATTTTAACATATTTCATAAAAGTATTTATTCTACTATTATATTCCTTATTTTATTTATCTATTTACTAATATTCAGATAGTCTTGTTGTTTAATCTCTATAAAATATCCTTCAAATTAGTTATTCTTAAAAAAAGATCCTATTGCTGATTTGAGAATATTTATAATTTCTAATAGTGTCTTTTAAAAAGACATCCTATATAGATACTTAAAATAAATATTATTAAATAATCTATTCTTATTAAACTTTATAAAATAGCAAAACTATTTTTGCTAGTTTTCCAAATTTAAGTATCATTTTTCTAAAAAAATAGACATCTATAAGGTTTTCAGATAATTCTTTACCAGCAATGAGAATTCTTAAAATTATTTATTAGAAATAATAAAATTTAAACTTATTACTGACATTAAAATGAAGATAGTATCAAGTTCCCGTTTATCAAAATGCACATTTACAAAGAAATTTATTTCTTTTATCTTTCGAAATTAAGAAAACAGGTTTGAGTAAAATTATATAAAAGTAAAAATAATATAAGATAAATTATTTTAATTTAAGTAAATATGTTTAATAAATAAAAAATTGAAACTAAAGTCTGTTAATTATGAAAATTTATTTTATTTTTGGAAATAATAACAAAATGGTTTGCTAATGAATAATAACCAGTTTAATAAATTTGGTAAATTAGGCTTTATTTAATTTATTATTTTAATACTATAGTAAATTACTATTAGAATAAATTGATATAATTTTAAATAAAATTTTTAACTTCTATTTAGCTTTACTTTTTATCTTTATTTTCATTAAGTTTTATATGTCTATTTTAGTAATCTAAATTAAACTTTGATCATAGAAATTTTAAAGTATCTTTATACGTAATGATTAGGTATTTTTTCATTGCTATTTTCATCTTCATTAAAATTGTTTGATGAAAAGATCTTGATTTTTGATTTTAACTTTTTTATTAAATTTTATAACAATTACTTAAATATAAATTAATTTTTATTTAGTTAATTTAGTATATTTAGTTTATAAATAATATAACCTTATATTTAATTATTATTTACTTTTCAATTACATAATATATTTAAATTTTTTAATATTACCCTAGTCCCTATTCTTATGCTTATAATAGTGTTTAAGTTTAATTTTTGATTTATTTTAATTAATTATTTATATAATTGCTATTAATAAATATCTTATTTCTTTATTTCTCTCATTTAAGTATATCTAATTTGCAAGTATGGTTTTAGAATGGCTTATAAAAATTATTTTTCTTTATTTAATGTTTTTTTTATAAAATTTAAGCATTTTTTATAGATAAAAATAAAGAGCAATAAACAAATTATGGATTAATGAAAAGTGTCTATAGATAAAAACTGTTTTAACAAAGAAAATTATAAATGGTAAAAATTCACTTGCAAAAAAGGTCGGAGAAGACTATCACGCATTATTTAATAAATAATTAAGATTAAAAAAAGGATTATATTTGATTATTAAAGTTAATATAAGATTATATTGGCAATAAATATTAGCAAATTAAGCTATTAAATATAAATTATAATACAAATATAGTACAATATAGAATATAATAACAGTAAACAGTATGTTAAAAATAAGTTTAAGTAATAAATTGTTTAAACTAATAAGCTCTTTATAATTAGAGGTTAAGGATTAAAAAATAATAATCTATTAAAAAGAGCAATCTAATACTTATCATATCTTAAAACTAAATAGTGATCAAAAAAGTTTATTTTGATTGTAATTATGAAAATTTCCTATAATAGATTAGAATTTTTGATTCTAAAATAATAAAATTATAGATAAAATCAAGTTCTGGTAGTAAAATTTAATTATTATTATGCTTAAAAAAATTATAAGTAATTAATTTAGATATGTTAAAATAATCAAATAGTAGTAAAAATAAAAAATCAGATTTTAATAGTCTTAAATAAGATAATTTCTAGAACGCTCTATTATCTTTTTGTTTTCTTATAGAAAATAAATGCTTAATTAAATTAAAGAATTCTAGTGGAATAATTGAAGGGATTTTTAGATAGATAAATTTGAATAATTTTAACTACCTTAAGCATTAATAGATTTATATTTTTCTATTTAATAGATATATCATTTTATAGTATATCTTAATGCAAATTATTTATAAGATTCTTAATTGATTAGATGGAAAAATATCATTAAAACGAAGATTGCGAAATAAAATATTTTAAGAGTGAAATAAAGAATAATAGTTAGCAATTGTTAAATATCATAATTAATTTAAGTAAAGTAGTAGTTTATAATAATATCAAGGAAATATTTTAGTTTATCTGCTTAGAAAAGTTTAACCTTCACAAATTTATAGTTTTTAATTGATAAATGATAAATTATCAAAATTTAAGATGTTATATGTTAAAAGGAATAATTAAATATATCTTAATACAGGTATATAACAAGTAAAATTATCTTCTAATAAGAGAGTATTTTAAGCATAACCAAATTATTTTTAAAATCCTTTTACATTATTTAAAATTAAATTATTTAGAATAAAAATTTATAATTATGAAAATAAAGCACAGTATTTACATTTTTTACTAAGATTAATAAATAATACTTAAAAACTAGAAATATAATTAAAAAGATGGTGGGAGCTGAGATTGAACTTCTGAATCATATTTTCTGGTTTTAAGGCTAGGAACAAGTTCCTTTCCTGTCGCTGAGAAAGTCCCTGGTCAAAGTCAACCTTTGCAAGGGAACGCCTTCCTCTTGATTATCCACTCCTGGTAGGGGCTTGAAGCCTGGCTGCCCATAGCGATGGAGCTCCCTGGCAGCTGCTTTTCGAAAGCAACAGGATATCCCCGTTATCCCATGAAGGGAGTGTTGGGGTCGTTAAACGGCAAGAAGTTGCAGTCCAAAACTCTTTTAGTTTAAAATTAATTAATTAATTAATTAAAAAATAATACTTAAAAGCTAGAAATTATATTTTATTTTATAAATCACAAATCTAATAAATTTAATTGCAATGCTAAAAATAATGAGCAAATAAAATTATATTAAAAATATTAAGGATAAGAAGTATTTTATTGATTGATCTAAATTAAATTGGAAATGTAGCTATTAGTAGTATAATTTTTCTACTTTAAATTAAAATAATAAATTAGTAGATTTATTATTATAAAGTGGAAAAAGCAATTAAAATATTGATTTAATTTCTATTTTTACTCTAAAATTTAAATTTTTCAATTAGAAGCAATTAATTGATCTTCTATCAAATTTCCTTTTCAATGTTCTAATTTTATGATTTAGTATGATATATGACATGAATATTTCCTTAAATATTACGGATGTGCCTTTTATGAATAAATTATAATTAAAATTGTAAATTTAATACTTTTATAATATAAGGAATTAATTTTCTTATATACTAAGTTTATATTAGCTGCAATTTAAATAAATCATACCTATAATAAGCATTTTAAATACTATTTTTAATTTACTTAAGTGACACTAAATAAGTTTAGGAAGATATATTATGTAACAAGTTTATTTGAAGCTATGCTATAAAATAATATTGCTATTAGAATTATATTTATTTCTATAATTATTTATAGCAAACATATAGAAACATTTATTAGTTAAAATTTACACTTCAAAGTTATTTCAAATAATATAAATTACAAATTTCTAAAATAATAAAGTTTTATAGGATAAAATAGCATTAATTAGCGTTACTAGAAATAATATTAGTTATAAAATTAATTAAGTTGCAGCATACTGTAATATATTATTTTTTGATATTGAGAAAAATATAAAATGCTAATAATTATTATTTAAAACTTAAAATAAAATAATAAAATAAGATAAAAGCTGAAAAGAAGGAAGTATAAATAATAAGTTTTTGGCAATCTAATAAAATCTTATAATTTTAATATGTTTTATACTTATTATCTTTATTTAGCTTCTTAAGTTTTTTATATAAGTTGAAAAAGCAAACTATTAGATTATTTTACATAATTTTAAATTATACAATTTAATAATCATTTCTTTCATATTCTCTACTAAATTTTCATTTTTTATAAATATTATTTTTCAATTAGCATTACAAATAACTGAATTTTCCTTAGTTTCAAACCGTTCTTAAGTTGTAATTATTTGGATTAATGATGAATTAGTATAAAAAATGACCAATTTAAAGGAGTTTAATCAACAGCATTTAATAGGGATTGAATAATCTAATATGATATTATTTATTCTAACCTAATTTTTTTTTATTAATATTAATAATTCATTCAATTTTATTAAATTCACTTTCTTATATAATTTAAATTAAGGAATTTCTTAACTTATTTTGTTTCATTTTTTTAATTTTTTAATTCTAATAATTTTATTATCCCTTTTAACTTATATTAAGTTTTTATTTTAAATAAACTCTATTTATCTTTTAAAAAATTAGCTTTATTTGATTATATTTAATTAATATTATACATATTTATTTATATCATAATAATATTTTCTTTAAGATTACTATATAATGATTACGCAATTAATTTTAACTTTATATTTTTTGTAATTTATTTAATAAATTTATCTAGCATAATTTCCTTATTAATATTTGAAACATTTCTCCATTTTTTAATATAATCAGATTCATAAACCTTTTTAATTAGTGTTTTTAAATAATCTTAGAATTATATTATTTTCTATTATATAATCTTTACTATATTACTTAAAAAACAAATAAATGCTTATTAATTGCTAAATTTTTTATCTTATATCAAATTTGCATTTGATTTAAATTTATAATTCCTTATGATTTATGTATTTCATAGCATAATTAATTAGGAAATTATTTTAATTTAATTTTTTAAGTATGAGATTAATATATTGTAATTAGCCTTATAAATAAAATAAACTATTATTTAAATATAACCTTTATTTATTTATAAAATGTTGTATATTTTATTTATAAATTGTATTAATTTATCTTTAATTATTTTTAATTTTTTATTACATAAGATAATTAATCTTTAAGATATTCTTCTATTCCTCCATACTTATACTTGTAATTATGCTTATGCTTCATTTTTGATTTATTTTAGACATATTTTTTTATAAATGACTATAAATAAATAATTATTTTTTCATTTTTCTCATCAAAAGATATCTAATTTGAAAGTATGATTTTAAAATATTTTATAATAACTATTTTTATTATTTAATATTTTTATTTAAATTTAAGAATAATTTATAGATAAAAATAAAGATTCTTGTTTTAAATTTGACTATATAATTTTTAATTTATATATTATCGTGAGGAATACCTAAAAGGTCTTATTTTTATAATATTAGTTTGATAGATTAACATAATTTAATACTTTATTTTAAAAATAGATAAATGAAATATTCCATTATATCTTATAATATTACTTATTTCTTAAAATTATTTAACTATCTTACTAATATTTTTAATATCCTTATTTAATAAAGTTTTAATTATTTTTAATAGTAATAATGCATAATACATAGAATTGTCTAATATATCTTTAAAATCTAAAGCTAAGTTAAAGTTTTAAAATATAAACAAATAATAATTAAATGATTAAAACATAATTTTTATTAAAAGATTAGCTTCTTTTTTCAAGCAATAAAGTTAATATTTGGAATAATTATATATATTAAATTATAATAAAGAAATTTATTATAATGTAAATTAAATAAAATCTGATCAACAATAGATTGAATTAGTTTGATGTATAGATAAAATATAATAAATTAATAAATTTAAGTTAAAAAACATTAATAAAATAATTTAAAATATTTTGAAGGATAAAGAATACATGTTGATGATTTTGGCTATTAAAGCAAATATAATATAAAATTGAATAAATAAATAATTGTGAATTAACTAAATAGATTTGAAATTTACTTTTAAATTAAAATAAAATAGTAGCATTAACTATTTTATTTAATCAGTAAAATTAAAAATAGTTAAATATTAAAAAAATATACAGTTATTTTGACCCTATTTATTTTATAAGCAATATGATTATAAATATTTACAGCATATTTAATACTTGAAAAATAGATTTTCAATTTAATTAAGTTTAAGTAGGAAAAATAAATTAAATTGTCAAAAAAAAGTAAAGAAAAGGGGGTAGATTTATTGAGTAATAATTTAAAATTTTATACAGTATTTTCATCCTATGTTTATGTTTGAAAGTAATGTTAATCTAATTAATACTTCATCATATTAGATCATTATGAAGTCGACATGTAAAATGCATTTTACATAAAGAAGGAAAATTAAGAAAAATATTAAAAAAAGGCAGAAGGTATTTTCTTGATTTATTATTTAATAATATTCTATTAATCAGAAGCATTTTAAATAAAAAATGCCAATAAATGTTTTCAAGTTTTATATATTAGCAAAAAAAAGTTAAGTTTTAGTTAAAATCTACTCTTAGTATATTTAAATTGAATCGATATTCATTAAGAGAAAAATTTAGGTTAAAAGAACATTTCATTTTAAATCAGAATAAAATAAAAATAAATAAAAAAGTTAAAATTAAAAATAAAGTTTTTATCATCAAACAATTTTAAATAAGATGAAAATAGCAATGAAAAAATACCTAATCATTACGTATAAAGATACTTTAAAATTTCTATGATCAAAGTTTAATTTAGATTACTAAAATAGACATATAAAACTTAATGAAAATAAAGATAAAAAGTAAAGCTAAATAGAAGTTAAAAATTTTATTTAAAATTATATCAATTTATTATAATAGTAATTCACTATAGTATTAAAATAATAAATTAAATAAAGCCTAATTTATCTAATTTACTAAACTTGTTATTATTTGTTCGCAAACCATTTTGTTATTATTTCCAAAAATAAAATAAATTTTCATAATTAACAGACTTTAGTTTCAACTTTTTATTTATTAAAATACATTTACTTATATTTAAATAATTTATCTTATATTATTTTTACTTTTATATAATTTTACTCAAACCTGATTGCTTAACTTTTAATTGAAAGATAAAAGAAATAAATTTCTACTATCTTCAGTTTAATGACAGTAATAAGTTTAAGTTTTATTATTTTTATAATAAATAATTTTAAGAATCCTCATTTATGGCTAAAAATCATCTGAAAACCTTATTTTAGATGTCAATTTTTTTTAGAAAAATGATACTTAAATTTAGAAAAATAGCAAAAATAGTTTTGCTATTTTTTAAAGTTTAATAAGATCATATTATTTAATAATATTTAATTTAAGTACCTACATATGATGTCTTAGATTAGAGGATTTTTAAAAGAAACTATTAGAAAATATAAATATTCACACAATCAACAATAGAATCTCTTTTTAAGAATAACTAATTAGAAGGATATTTTATAGAGATAAAATAAAAAGACTATCTGAATATTAGTAAATAGATAAATAAAATAAGTAATATAATAGTAATATAAATACTTTTATGAAATATGTTAAAAGTAAGATTAATCTTAAATTTTATAAAGTAATTACTTAAAAAGGATAACACTGCAAAGTTATTTATAAAAGATTAGAATAATAATATTAATTACGGTAAATTACCTATCCTAAATTAAATAAAAGGCATCGAAAAGAAATAATTAATTTATAAAAACTCGGAATCAAATACAATTTTAGCTAATATCTTTAAGATAAAAATTATTTAATCGAGAATTTTCATTTTATCTGTGAAAAATTTGATTAATTTGAATATATTCTGGATTGCAATTTTTATATAGATATGCGAGAATCGATAATAGAATAAATTGGATAACGAGATTTTAGAATTATAACAATTTATATACAAAATTATTTCAATTAATTAAAAAAAAAAACAAGTTAGAATAAATTGATCTGCAAATAACAATTTTACATAAGATGTTACTAAAAGGGAGATTAGATTTATTCGAATTGGAAAGAACGAATGATAAGAAAGCTTTGAGACCAATGGTAAAAAGTGAAAGAAAAAGAAAAAGATTAACAAAATGATGAAAATGAGGAATGAAAAGGAAAGAAAGAAGAAAAAATGAGCAAGTAGAAGATTAGAAGGAATAAACTGACGACGAAGATGATCTTGCAAAATGATGATGAAAACGAAAGTGCTTGAGTTGAAAAACTTTTAAATAGCATTATAACATCTTTAATTAGAAGGAAGGAACTCAAGCAATGAAAGGATATTACAAGACTTTCAGTTAAACTAAATGAATTTAGATTTGAAAGTCTAAATAATGTAAATGAGAGATTTCTTCTTCCTAAATTTCAATCTTTAAGATATAATTTTTTATTTTCCATATTCTTATTGTTTCCGATAATTTTCAAAACTTGTAACTCAAGATACTTAAGAATTTTAGGTTATGAGATGTAAGCCACAAATATAAGTCGGTCTTCCACAAAGATAAGAATAATTTATAAAATGTCGATCTTTCATTACAATTACATTTATGTATAATAATAAATAATTAAAAACTTTGAGAGTAACAATAAATAAAAAATAGTTTTAGAAATATGATACATTAAATATTAATATTTCTATCTATTTACTAATCAGTTTTTCAGATTAACTTCCTATTTTTCTTTTAATTTATTTACTATCAGAAAATTATTATATTCATAACTATTTAATAATACATAACAAGTTTACTTTTAAATAATTTTTCCAAATAAAATAAAATAGTTATTTTAGTAACTAAATATAATTAGTTGAAAAGTTTAAAGAATAAAGCTATTTTACCAAAATTAAATCCGCTAAAATTATACGTAAAAATCTATGAATATGATGATTAGTAAAAAAGAGTAATAGAATAAAGAAAACTTTTTTAAATAAAAAAAAATATGAACATAATTAACTAAATTAAGCTAATAACTTATTTTTCTATTTTGCTTTGTAAATATAAAAATTATTATTCTTAAATATTTAAAAATAAGCATATATTTTATAAATATGATTAAATTATCAGTCATTTAATTATTAAAATGCTTAATTAGTTACGGAGTGAAAAATTTAAGTAGAATATTTAGATTAAGTTATTAAGAAATTTATTAATTTATCATAAGTAATATTAAAGTATGCTGTATAAAATAACTCATAATTTACTCTTTTAAAAAATTTAAAAGTAAAAATTTATTAAAAAGAATAACATTTTTTAGTAAATTGAGTTAAAAAAAATATAAGGCTGAATATTTATTTACATTTAAACTTATAGAATATTTATCGAATCTAAATATATAGATAAATTAATATTAAAATATAAAAATTCTCTTGTTTTTATAAAAAATAAGCTCTTAAATTTAAATTATTTTTAAGCTTTTATTTTTTGTAAAAAATATAGGAAATTTAGTTGTTTTTTAGAATAATATATTACTCTGCTTAATAAGAAAACGTTAAAAAATAAGTAAATAATAATTTGAAAATCTGTATAAAAAAGATATAAATAAATATTTAATAATAGAATCAATTTTTATCACTAAATGCATAAAATTTAGTTTTGCTTGCTTTTCATCTTCCGCTGCATTCGCTATTGGTCATATTTACTTTTATTTAAGATTTGATGTCAATATTCATCCTATAGACTGCTTCATCTTCTTTACATAAAATCTGATACTTTTTTTACCTTAGTAATTGCTCGTATTACCTCTTTCATAATTACTCTTTGCTCTTCAAAAAACATCGAAATTCCTCAATAGATACAGTTTACTTAAGCAGTATTAGCATAGTTTCCTTACTTTAGATGTTTTCCATGCTTTCTTCATTTCCTGTGGAGTCTTTTCTATTTCCATGTTGTCATAAACTAGCATTTTATCAGGTTAATTATGCTACTTTAGGAGTTCTTCTTGCTCTAGATGATGTTTTCAATATATTAATTTTTCTCTTGGATCTTCTGAACTTGAAAATTCGTCTGGCTGAATTATTCCTTTTAGTAATTCCAAAAGTGTCTAATTTTGTCTCTTGGTTTGCCAACTTAATTACTTAATAACATTTTTTAAATTTCATAATATAGAATAGATTATAATCTAAATATAAATAAATCTTAAATTTAAGATTAATTCCAATTAGTATAAAAATAATATTTATATGCTTTAATAACATTTTATAATTTTTCTTTTTTTTAATTAAGAATCTAATTATAGAATATATCTTGTAAAGTCAAAAATTTCACATTAAACTTTAGACATGAAACTATCTTAAATATTATTTTTAAGTTTCTTCGGATTAAAATGCTATTTTAGATTAATTTGAGTATCAAAGATTCTTGACTAAAAATTTCCTTTTAGTTAATTAAGTTTCTTAACAATCTAAATTAAAAAATTTTAAGTTAGAGTATAAATAATTAGATACTTTCTTATAAGTTCTTAACATATTTTATTTAGTTTTTCCTTAAATTAATACATAAAAAAGAATATAATTAATAAAAGTTTCTTTCATTTTTAGATCAAAAATATTGTCTATATATTTTCTTTAAGAATAATATAAATTTAGAGTGATACTAATTTAATTACATACTGTATATTGCAAACTTTTACTGCTACTTAATAAATGATTCAGTTTTAAAAAATAAAGAATATATTGAGATATTCTAATAGTTATTTATATTTCTTTTGATATCTTCACATGAACCAATAAAAATTTTTCTCTATATTTAATAAAAAAAATAAAGAATTATAATTTTTTTTGCATTCTGGAACTCGTATCTTGTGTTTTTCTTTCTAATCATAACTATTACTTAGTATATGCTTTACATTTTATTGGATGATACTTT
Organism: Loxodes magnus; assembly: GCA_946699065.1. Classification (NCBI taxonomy): domain Eukaryota; phylum Ciliophora; class Karyorelictea; order Loxodida; family Loxodidae; genus Loxodes; species Loxodes magnus. Next base: position 103,857 of record CAMPDV010000389.1, read on the forward strand.
TTGTATCCTTAAAAATTTATTTAACACATTAAGCATACAATACTATATTGTTATATTTTATTAAATTAAACTATTTAAAATAACTTTTTAAAGATAACTCTAATAAATAACTATTCATTTTTATAAATCATGATATTATTACTAAAATACATTTATTTCTTAAATAGTCCTTATAAGTTTATTTCATTAGTCTTACTTCTATTTATAGAGATATTTTTATCATAATAATTGCTTTTTAAATTTTTATATTACTATATTCACTTTTATTTTATAGCTTATTATGATTATTATTCATTACTTTTAATCTTAAAAAATGAAATTGCTATCATTTCATTTAAAAATACAAGTTATTGTCTATATTAATTGATAAATTAAACTAACTTTTATATAAAAAATCAAGATTTAAAGTGAAAGAATTTTTTCCTTTATTATTTATATCTTTAAATAATTAGATAAAATTTGACTTTTTCACAATTGTTCTGATACTTTCCAAAATTTATAACTCAAGACATTAAAAAATTTCCGTTGTATAACGATTACTAAAATAAAATTTTTTGCTTGCAAAAAATAAAAATAGTTTATAATACTTCATCTATACCTTTGTAATTAAATTTATCTTCTACTTTAATAAATAATTAAAAATAAAAATAATGAGATCAGCAATAAAGAGAAATAAATAGGGAATAGTTTTAATAATACAATATTTTAAATGTTATTATTTCTATCTATATACTAATCATGCTTTTTTATATCAATTCTCTATTTTACTTTTATTTCTTTTACTATCAGATATTTCTGTGATGCATGTCTATATGATTAAAATATGACTTAATTATTTAATTTCATTTCAGTTTCTTAATACATATTTAAATTTAAGTTTTTTTGTATTTATTATATTTCTTGTATTTATAAAATTTTCTCGCATATTCTATTTGTTATAGTTAAATCTATTATAAAAGTAAGCTTATCTTGTACTTTTCCTTTATTTATTTATCTTTTTAAAGATTATATATTTTATCATCATATTTTTACAAATTTTGTAATTATGTTCTAATTTTTTAAATAAAACACATTTTTTTCAAAATAAAGGCAAAATTTTTACCTTTTAATCTAATTAAATATATTTTGGTATCTTATTAGCATAACTTTGATTTAATTAGCATAAGTAATGCTTTCAAATGCTTTTAATCTTATCATACTTTGCTCTTCCACTGCTTTTTAATCTGAATTTTATTAATTGAAGATAAAAATATATATATGAATCATTAAAATATCTTAAAAACTGAAGATGTTTAGAAATATAATCATAATTTATAATTTTTAGGTCGACTTCTTACTAGAAAATTTTCTATTTAATAGTGAATTTCATGATCAAAAACTAGTTAATTCTTCTAAAGGAACCAAGACTATTATTGTATATAAACTTTTTCATTTTAATCTCGTCTAAAATGAAAAAAAAGATCATTTTGAAATTAAGTTTTATTCCACAAATGATATTATTCATTTTTTAAGAATCATTAGGCTGTAAATATTTATATGAAGCATCTTCATAGTATCATTTACGTAATCCCAAGGATTAATGACTTAATTAAGATTAAGATTAAAATACTTTCTTTTGTAGATTATTGCTTTATTTTCAGTGTTTTGCTGCTAAATTTAAATAAGGTTTTTTTAAGAGCGATAATTTATCTTTGCCCTTAATCGAAACCTATTTTCCGCTCAAAACAAGCTAATGGCTGGCCAAAGGTAAAATATCTCTTGAAAAATTAAAATATTTAAGTAACTTTTGGCTTTTAAAGTATTTTTCCAAATTAATTAGAAATAAATTAAGATTAATAACTAATTAGTATTAGTTGAAAGCTTATTTAATAAATTTGAATTTGATAATACTAAATTAATACTTGGATAAATCTCATTGGTTAGACAAAAAAATACTCAATTTATTACAAATATTCAGTTTTACATCATAATATCAAACTAGTCTCAAAGATTTTAAAATTGATAACTAGCAAAAAAGAGTGATAGAACAATTATTATTTTATTTAATAAATCTCATTATGTTGAATGGATGAGGTTACGTTCTTACAGAATTTGTAATCTTTTATGCTAAAAATTTGTCATACTTTTTAGTATAAAATTAAAGAACGAAATTTAACTTCACTTTTTTAAAATTTTTTCACTAATTTTCTTAAATAGAGAGATGATGAAATAATTGTTTAATTTTTATAATTCTTTAAAGATTCAAAATATTTTTGAAAAAATATAAAATCCCTTAATATCTCTTTTCTCCAGTATATAATGAACTCACGAATTATACCATCTTGTCTTATAATTCCTAAATAAAACTTATTATTTTTTTAAATTTTTTAAAGTTAAAGAGTTCTATTACTATTTTATTAAATTTTGTTTACTATTTAAAAAATAAAAAATAATTAAATTATTAGAAAAATAAAATTTTAATAAAAGCTAATTAATAATAAAATATTATAATTAATAATATTTATATATTTAACTTTAATTATTATTTTTAATATTTAATTATAATATTCCATTTTTTATTTAAAAGTATTTTAAAGCAGAAGAAAAAATTATATAATTCTTATAATATAAATAAAAATGAATGTCAAAATTATTTTATTTAATATTGATATTATAGTGTAATTACATAATTAAAATTTATCTTTTAAATATTTTTTAGATTATTTTTATTTAAATTTAAGTTTCGTCTAATTATATGGAATGTGCATTTCATAATTTTATAAATGGATTCATAAAATTGTTGAAATTAAATTTTATATGCTTTAGTTAAAAAACTTGATTCTATTATTAAATATTTACTTCTATCATTTTTATAAAAGATTTTAAGTTATCCTTTTATTGTATTAATGTTTTTCTTATTCATCAAAGACATTTATTTTTCTAAAAAAGCAAATAAAATTCCTATACTTAATTATAAAATGTTAAAATTTCAAAATTATTTAAATTAAAGAGTGTCTTTAAACAAAAAAAATTAAAAAATTCTGATTTTTTAACTTAATTTACTAAAAAATGTTATTCTTTTTAATATGTTTTTACCTTTAAATTTTTTAAAAGAGTAAATTTATGAGTTATTTTATACTAGTATGCCTTGATGTTACTTATGATTAATTAATAAGTTTCTTATTAACTTAATTTAAATATTCTACTTAATTTTATCACTCCGTAATTAAATAATTATTTGAATAATTATGATTGATATTTTAATCAGATTTATAAAATATATGCTTATTTTTAATTATTTTAAGAATACTAATTTTTATATTTACAAAGTAAAATAGAAAAATAATTTATTAGCTTACTTTAGTTAATAATGTTCATATGTATTTATTTAAAAAATTTTTTTTAATTCTATTACTCTTTTTTACTAATCATCATATTTATAGATTTTTACGTATAATAATAATAATTAATATGCTTTAACTACATTTTCATTTAGGTATTAAGTAAGTTTTCAATAATTCTTGATTAATAATCTTACTCCACATTGTATTCATCTTCCTCTTCATCATCATTGTAGATTCCAAAGCTTCTTTAGTTCGATAATTCTTATAAAAATTCACAAGTTTGAGCAAATCATAGTTTTTATAATGTCAATCTTCAAATATTAAAAATAGTAACAGAAAATTCTTATTATTTATGTTGAAATTATTTCTCTTTTTTGTTTTTGTTTAGTGTTGTATATGTATAATAAAGAAAATTTACTGTATCGTTTTAAATTTCACCCAAAAAAAAAACTTGCTGCAGGCATATTATTCAACCGAATCATTGATCTTATGCTTAATTGTAGCGCATTTAGCTTTGGTAAAATAGCTTTATTCTTTAAACTTTTCAACTAATTATATTTAGTTACTAAAATAACTTTTTTATTTTATTTGAAAAAATTATTTAAAAGTAAAATTACTATGTATTATGAAATAGCCTTGCATATAATAATTTTCTGATAGCAAATAGATTAAAAATAAAATAGTAAGTTTATATGAAAAAACTGATTAGTAAAAGATAAAACATTTTTAATTTAATTTAAACATATTTCTTAAACTATTTTTTATTTATTGTTACTCTCAAAACTTTTAATTATTTATTATACAAAAATGTAATTGCAATGAATGATTGACATTTTTTAAATTATTCTTATCTTTTAGGAAGACTAACTTACATTTGTGGCTTCATCTCATAACCTAAAATTCTTAATTATCTTGAGTTAAAAGTTTTGAAAATTATGGGAAACCATCAAGATCTGGGATATTTAAATTATATCTTAAAGATTGAGATTTTAGAAGAAAAAATCTCTCATTTAAATAATTTAGATTTTTAAATATAAATTACTTTGGAGATAAATTTTATAAAATCAGTGATTTGTTTCTATTAAAAGTTTGAAGCTATTAGTAATGTATTTTTCTAAGATTTTATAATCTAAGACATTATATATGTGTACTCCAAATAATTCTTATCAAAGAATTGATTTATTAATTTTAAAATAAACAAAATTATTTTTGCTGTTTTTCTAATTTAAATATCAAATTTTCTAGAAAAGTAGTCATCAAAAATCAGTATTTAGTGATTTTCAGCCATAAAATATTGAGGATTCTAGAAATTATTTATTAGAAAAAATAATTAAAAAAGTTAATATGACTATCAAACTGAAGATAGTATTTTATTTCAGATTATCAAATAATATTAAAAATAATAAAAAACTTAAAAGAAAATTTTTTCTTTTGTTTTCGAAGTTCAAAATAAAACAAATATATAAAATATGAAAAAATGAATAAAAACAACTAATAAATGCTGATCTTAATTTCCTAAAGAATAAAAAATGAAAATTCAATAGTTTTTAAACTATAAAAAAAGAAAAACTATTTGCAGTAAAATGAGCAAATTAAGTATTTAAAGCGAAATTTTATAAATTTTATTTTAAAATTTTCAAAAATACTTTGAACAATAATAAGTAAAAAGGCAGAAATTTTTTTAAAAAGAAAAAAATATAAAAATGCTGTTAAATTTAATGCATTATGAAAATTTAGAAAAAATTATTAAAAAGATAAGAAGAAAATAATGCTTCCATTAGAAGATTGATTCTACTAATAATATTATAAATAAAACTAAAAAATAAATATGTCTTAAAATTCCTTTCAAAAAGATAATAATTTTAAAAAATTATGGGGGAAAGTAATACAAGAATCTACAATTCAAATGGTTATTTTTATAGAATAAAAACTGTTATTTCAATATTCTCAAGTGAAGAAAAGATTATTCAAAAAAAATTACAAACTTTTTAAGCAGCTATAAAGGCAAGCATTCTTGATTTAATTTAATTTGATATTTCTTCTATACTTTTCTCAGATATTTTATCTATCATTTATTTGATAAATTAAATTATTCTATTAAGAAAACATTTTTTATATCGTAAATTTAATAAATTTTATCACTTTATTGAAATTATTTAAAAAAATAAATTTACATAAAAATAGCATCATTTTTTATTATTATTAGTAATAATTATATAATTTTATAATTGTATCCATTTCATAAAACTTTGTAATTAGTGCTTTTAAATTGTATTATAATTAATTTATTTTCTTTTAAAGTAACATTATTATATTTTTTTTATATATAGATGGCTTATTAATTACTAAAATCTCTCTTATGACAAATGAGCAATTATTTTAAATTTAGAATTTTTTAAGATTTATGTATTTCATACATATCTAATATAAATTATCTTCTAATTGTAATTTTTTAAGAATGAGATTAAGATGTTGTAATTAGGCTTATAAATAATATGCTTTATTTTTATTTTTAGATTTAATTATTTTTTAACCTAGACTAAATCTTAATTATTACCGATTAAAATTAAATATGCTAAGTAGTATATTTTAACTAAGACTTAACTGTTTTATTGTTAATATTAAAAAATTGAAAAATATTTATTCACATTTTTGATGTCAAATGATTCTGTTCAATTGAATATTATTAAATAAAGAAAATATTTTCATCCTTTTTAAGTTAATATTTTCAAAACTATTTCATCATAATTAAAAATGTATATCAAGCATCACAATGATTAATTATGATAATGTATAATGATAAGCAAAATTAAATAAACTATATAGATTTAGAGTATTTAACTGTTTCTAACTTTTTATTGATTAAAATAAAATAGTTAATGCTACTAATTTTTAAAAATAGTAAATTACAAATCTATTTAGTTCAATTACTATATTTAATCTATTTAATTTTAGATTATATTTTTAAATATTTTATATTTCAATATCAACAACATGTATTCTGTATCCATCAAAATAATTTAAATTATTTTCTTAATGCTTTTAGCTTAAATTTATTAATTAATATTACTTTATCTATATACTAAACTAATTCAATCTCTTGTTTATTTTATTTGTTTAATTTCCATAATAAAAAATTACTTTATTTCAAATTTAATAAATATAATTAGTCCAAAAATTAATTTTATTGCTTGAAAAAGAAGTTAGTTTCTTTAAAAAAATTACATTTAATTATTTTAAAACTTTTCTTAATTTTAAATATATATTAGCCAAATTTATGTATTATGTATTATTACTATTAAAAATATTTAAAACTTAATTAAATAAGGATATTATAAATATTAGTAAGAAAGTTAAAATAATTTTAAGAAATTAAGGAGATTATAAGATATAATGGAAAATACCATTTAATTATTTTTAGTAATAATAAAATATATTAATCTATCAAACTAATATTATAAAGATAAGGCTTTTTAGGTATTTCTAATGATGATTTATTAATCAAAGTCTTTTAGTTAATTTCTTAATACAAAAAGCTTTATTTTTGAATAAGCAAGTAAAATTTTAATAAAAAAGAATAAAAAAATAAGAAAAACGACTTTATAATCAAGTCTAATACCATGTTCATCAATTAGTATTTGTAGGTAAGACAATTAATAAGTAAAATGTTTATTAATAACCATTATAAAATAAATGTATAAAATTTAAAAAATAATGATAATAAATTTCTATTTAAATAATAGTTTTTAAAATTAATTAAAAAATGAAAAACAAAAATCAAGTTCTAATCAATATTGATTTTAAAGAAAATTAAAATTATAGTAAGAAAATTAATTAGCATTAAGTTTAAAGATAATCAAAAATTAAAAAATTAAGGATTAAATTTTATTACCAAATAGATATAAAATAATAAATTCATAAAAAGAAATAATAAGTTAATTTAAATTAAAGTAAACAATTTTGATTATGACTATATAAATTTATTCTAATAGTATTTAAAAATAGCATTGAAATAAAAAATTAAATAAAATCTGATAAATAAGCAAAAATTTGAAAAATATAGTAAGTAAAATAATGTTGGGAGCAAGATTTTGAACTGTCTAATTATATCTTAAATCTTGAGAGGTCTCTAGTGAAATTATAATATTGAAGAAAAGCAACTGAATAATTATCCGGTCTTGATAGAGGCTTGAAATCAACAGTTAGGAAATATGTTTTAATTAAATATAACGGTCTTTTTTCGAAGAAAATGATCAGCAAATATCTTAATTATATTCATTAAGAAAACAATCAGAATAAGCATTACTGACTGCTCCAATAAATTAAAATTTATAACCTGTAAATAAAAGCTGAAAAAAAGTTTGAAATTTATATTATTTTTTATTTAATGAAAAACGCCGAGAAAAGATAAAATGTTATTCGTACATTTTATAAAACAAGGAATATAATTAATAATTTAATCTTTTAAATTTGTACAAATCAGGGAAAAAGAATATTTTATTGAATTAATTAAATTTTTTGCTTAAAATTTAAATTAAAAACTTTAAAAGAATATTAATATTGATATTGATATTTAATAGCAAAGATAAATATAGTAAGATATAAAAAATATATATTGTTATCTAAGTTTATAAAAGATAGCTTAAAATATTAATTTTAGGGAATAAATACAAGAATAAAAGAAATATTTTAAAATTTACAATTTTTAATTGTAAATTGTTGATGATTTAAAATTTATAAAACAGTCAAATTTAAATATCATATAATTTTGATTTATGAACATGAAAATATAAAATATAAATATATTTTATAAAATATATGGAAATTAGATTAAAATAATTTGTTAAAAAGTTAAATAGCTATTTTTATAGAAATGCTTAAGATTCAAAAATTGAAAAATAGTTAGGTTTTATAATAATTAAATTTATTATAATTTAATTAAAAAATTATAAATTTATTGTTTATTTAGTTTAAAATAAAGCATCCTCTTGTAATAAAATATTTAAAATGATTTATTCTAAAATTATAAGATTATTATCTTTTTGAAAGGAATTTTAAGACTTATTTATTTTTTAGTTTTATTTATAATATTATTAGTAGAATCAATCTTCTAATGGAAGCATTATTTTCTTCTTATCTTTTTAATAATTTTTTCTAAATTTTCATAATGTATTAAATTTAACATCGTTTTTATATTTTATTCTTTTTAAACAAATTTCTGCCTTTTTACTTATAATTGTTCAAAGTATTTTTGAAAATTTTAAAATAAAATTTATAAATTTTCGCTTTAAATACTTGATTTGCTCATTTTACTATTTTACTGCAAATAATTTTTCTTTTTTTATAGTTTAAAAATTATTTAATTTTCATTTTTTATTCTTCAGGAAATTAAGTCCAGTATTTATTAGTTGTTTTTAATTCATTTTTTATATTTTATATATATTTTATTTATTTTGAGATTCGAAAACAAAATAATAATTTTTCTTTTTAATTTTTTATTATTTTTAAAATTATTTGATAAACTGAAATAAAATGCTATCTTCAGTTTAATAATCATATTAACTTTTTTAATTATTTTTTCTAATAAATAATTTCTAAAATCCTCAATATTTTTTGGTTTAAAATCAATAAATACTGATTTTTGATGACCATTTTTCTAGAAAATCTGATACTTAAATTAGAAAAACAGCAAAAATAATTTTGTTTATTTTTAAAACTCAATTCTTTGGAGTACACATATATAATGTCTAAGATTATAAAATTTTAGAAAAATACATTACAAATAGCTTCAAACTTTTAATAGAAACAAATCACTGATTTTATAAAATTTATCTCCAAAGTAATTTATATTTAAAAATCTAAATTATTTAAATGAGAGATTTTTTCTTCTAAAATCTCAATCTTTAAGGATATTATTTAAATATCTCAAAACTTTATTGTCTCCCATAATTTTCAAAACTTGTAACTCAAGATAATTAAGAATTTTAGGTTATGAGATGTAAGCCACAAATATAAGCTGGTTTTCCAAAAAGATAAAAATAATTTATAAAGTTCAAATCATTCATTGCAATTACATTTAAGTTTAATAATAAATAATTAAAATTTTGAGAGTAACAATAAATAAAAAATAGTTTTAGAAATATGATACATTAAATATTAATATTTCTATCATTTACTAATCAATTTTCATATAAACTACTTGTTTTCTTTTAAATTATTTACTATCAGAAAATTATTATTCGCATGATTATTTAAAAATGTATAATAAGTTTACTTTTAAATAATTTTTTCAAATAAAATAAAAAAGTTATTTTAGTAACTAAATATAATTAGTTGAAAAGTTTAAAGAATAAAGCTATTTTACCAAAGCTAAATGCGCTACAATTAAGCATAAGATCAATGATTCGGTTGAATAATATGCCTGCAGCAAGTTTTTTTTTTGGTGAAATTTAAAACGATACAGTAAATTTTCTTTATTATACATATACAACACTAAACAAGAACAAAAAAGAGAAATAATTTCAACATAAATAATAAGAATTTTCTGTTACTATTTTTAATATTTGAAGATTGACATTATAAAAACTATGATTTGCTCAAACTTGTGAATTTTTATAAGAATTATCGAACTAAAGAAGCTTTGGAATCTACAATGATGATGAAGAGGAAGATGAATACAATGTGGAGTAAGATTATTAATCAAGAATTATTGAAAACTTACTTAATACCTAAATGAAAATGTAGTTAAAGCATATTAATTATTATTATTATACGTAAAAATCTATAAATATGATGATTAGTAAAAAAGAGTAATAGAATAAAAAAACTTTTTTAAATAAATACATATGAACATAATTAACTAAAGTAAGCTAATAAATTATTTTTCTATTTTACTTTGTAAATATAAAAATTATTATTCTTAAAATAATTAAAAATAAGCATATATTTTATAAATCTGATTAAAATATCAATCATAATTATTCAAATAATTATTTAATTACGGAGTGATAAAATTAAGTAGAATATTTAAATTAAGTTAATAAGAAACTCATTAATTAATCATAAGTAACATCAAGGTATGCTATTATAAAATAACTCATAGTTTTCTCCTTTAGATGAGAGAAATGAAAAAATAAATATTTATTTATAGTAATTTACAAAAAAATATAATTAAAATAAATAAAAAATGAAGCATAAACATAAGTATAAGTATGGAGGAATAGAAGAATATCTTAAAGATTAATTATCTTATGTAATAAAAAAGTAATAATAATTAAAGATAAATAAATATAATTTATTTTATAAAATATACAACATTTTATAAAATAAAGGTTATATTTAAATAGTTTATTTTATTTATAAGGCTAATTACAAAATATTAATCTCATTCTTAAAAAATTAAATTAAAATAATTTCCTAATTAATTATGCTATGAAATACATAAATAATAAAGAATTATAAATTTAAATCAAATGTAAATTTGACATAAGATAAAAAATTTAGCAATTAATAAGCATTTGTTTGTTTTTTAAGTAATATAGTAAAGATTATATAATAGAAAATGGTATAATTCTAAGATTATTTAAAAACACTAATTAAAAAGGTTTATGAATCTGATTATATTAAAAAATAGAGAAATGTTTCAAATATTAATAAGCAAATTATGCTAGATAAATTTATTAAATAAATTACAAAAAATATAAAGTTAAAATTAATTGCGTAATTATTCTATTATATAGTAATCTTAAAGAAAATATTATTATGATATAAATAAATAAGATAAATATGTATAATATTAATTAAATATAATCAAATAAAGCTAATTTTTTAAAAGATAAATAGAGTTTATTTAAAATGTAAAATTAACATAAGTTAAAAGGGATAATAAAATTATTAGAATTAAAAAATACAGAAAAAGCCAACAAAAATAAGTTAAGAAATTCCTTAATTTAAATTATATAAGAAAGTGAATTTAATAAAATTGAATGAATTATTAATATTAATAAAAAAAAATTAGGTTAGAATAAATAATATCATATTAACTTATTCAATCCCTATTAAATGCTGTTGGTTAAACTCCTTTAAATTAGTAATTTTTTATACTAATTCATAATTAATCCAAATAATAGCAACTTAAGAACGATTTGAAACTAAGGAAAATTCAGTTATTTGTAATGTTAATTGAAAAATAATATTTATAAAAAATGAAAATTTAGTAGAGAATATGGAAGAGGTGATTATTAAATTTTATAATTTAAAATTATGTAAAATAATCTAATAATTTGCTTTTTCAACTTATATAAAAAACTTAAGAAGCTAAATAAAGATAATAAGTATAAAACATATTAAAATTATAAAATTTTATTAGATTGCCAAAAACTTATTATTTATACTTCCTTCTTTTCAGCTTTTATCTTAATTATTATTTTATTTTAAGTTTTAAATAATAATTATTAGCATTTTGCATTTTTCTCAATATTAAAAAATAATATATTACAGTATGTTTTAATTTAATTAATTTTATAACTAATATTATTTATAGTAACGCTAATTAATGCTATTTTATCCTATAAAACTTTATTATTTTAGAAATTTGTAATTTATATTATTTGAAATAACTTTGAAGTGTAAATTTTAACTAATAAATGTTTCTATATGTTTGCTATAAATAATTATAGAAATAAATATGATTCTAATAGCAATATTATTTTATAGTATAGCTTCAAGTAAACTTGTTACATAATATATCTTCCTAAACTTATTTAGTGTCACTTAAGTAAATTAAAAATAGTATTTAAAATGCTTATTATAGGTATGATTTATTTAAATTGCAGCTAATATAAACTAAGTATATAAGAAAATTAATTCCTTATATTATAAAAGTATTAAATTTACAATTTTAATTATAATTTATTCATAAAAGGCACATCCGTAATATTTAAGGAAATATTCATGTCATATCATACTAAATCATAAAATTAGAACATTGAAAAGGAAATTTGATAGAAGATCAATTAATTGCTTCTAATTGAAAAATTTTAAATTTTAGAGTAAAAATATAAATTAAATCAATATTTTAATTGTTTTTTCCGCTTTATAATAATAAATCTACTAATTTATTATTTTAACTTAAAGTAGAAAAATTATACTACTAATAGCTACATTTCCAATTTAATTTAGATCAATCAATAAAGTACTTCTTATCCTTAATATTTTTAATATAATTTTATTCGCTCATTATTTTTAGCATTGCAATTAAATTTATTAGATTTGTGATTTATAAAATAAAATACAATTTCTAGCTTTTAAGTATTATTTTTTAATCTTAGTAAAAAATGTAAATATTGTGCTTTATTTTCATAATTATAAATTTTTACTCTAAATAATTTAATTTTAAATACTGTAAAAGGATTTTTTAAATAATTTAGTTATGTTTAAAATACTCTCTTATAAGAAGATAATTTTACTAGTTATATACCTGTATTAAGATATATTTAATTATTCCTTTTAACAGACAACATCTTAAATTTTGATAATTTTTCATTTATCAATTAAAAACTATAAATTTGTGAAGGTTAAACTTTTCTAAGCAGATAAACTAAAATGTTTTCTTGATATTATTATAAACTACTACTTTACTTAAATTAATTATGATATTTAACAATTGCTAACTATTATTCTTTATTTCGTTCTTAAAATATTTTATTTCGCAATCTTCATTTTAATTATATTTTTCCATCTAGTCATTAAGAATCTTATAAGTAATTTGAATTAAGATATACTATAAAATGATATATCTATTAAATAGAAAATTATAACTCTATTAATGCTTAAGGTAGTTAAAATTATTCAAATTTATCTATCTAAAAATCCCTTCAATTATTCCTATTTCTAGGATTCTTTAATTTAATTAAGCATTTTATCTTCCATAATAAAGCAAGAAGATAATAGAGCGTTCTAGAAATTATCTTATTTAAGACTATTAAATCTGATTTTTTATTATTATTACTATTTTATTATTTTTTATTCTTAATTTATTACTTATAATTTTTTTAAGCATAAGAACAATTAATTTTTTACTATCAGAACTTGATTTTATCTATAAATTTATATTATTTTAGAATCAAAAATTCTAATCTATTATAGGAAATTTTGATAATTACAATCAAAATAAATTTTTTTATCACTATTTAGTTTTAAGATATGATCTATATTAGATTGCTCTTTTTAATAGATTATTATTTTTTAATCCTTAACCTCTAATTATAACTAATTTATTAGTTTAAACAATTTATTACTTAAACTTATTTTTAACCTACTGTTTACTGTTTATTATATTCTATATTGTACTATATTTGTATTATAATTTATATTTAATAGCTTAATTTGCTAATATTTATTGCCAATATAATCTTATATTAACTTTAATAATCAAATATTATTAATTAAATTAAGTGTTAAGGAAGGGACTTTTATCTTAATAGATGCCTACCTGATGTGTGTTAAGTGCACATCATCACTAATCTTTTCTTCTTGTTTATGTCTTTTTGGGCTTTCCTATCGTCTCGCCTGGACCCATTTCTCGGCTTTATAGGCGAATATCGCCATCCAGTCCGTCTTCAACTGGCAGAAACCGCCGATCTGCCTAGGAAGCAATAATCAAATATAATCCTTTTTTTAATCTTAATTATTTATTAAATAATGCGTGATAGTCTTCTCCGACCTTTTTTGTAAGTGAATTGTTACCATTTATAATTTTCTTTGCTATGTTAAAACAGTTTTTATCTGTAGACACATTTTCATTAATCCATAATTTGTTTACTACTCTTTATTTTTATCTATAAAAAATGCTTAAATTTTATAAAAAACGTTAAATAAAGAAAAATAATGTTTATAAACCATTCTAAAATCATACTTGCAAATTAGATATGCTTAGAAGAGAGAAATAAAGAAATAAGATATTTATTAATAGCAATTATATAAATAATTAATTAAAATAATCAAAAAATTAAACTTAAACACTATTATAAGCATAAGAATAGGGAGCAGGGTAATATTAAAAAAGTTAAATATATTATGTAATTGAAAAGTAAATAATAATTAAATATAAGGTTATATTATTTATAAACTATATATACTAAATTAGCAAAATAAAAATTAATTTATATTTAAGTAATAGTTTTAAAATTTAATAAAAAAGTTAAAATTAAAAATAAAGTTTTTATCATCAAACAATTTTAAATAAGATGAAAATAACGATGAAAAAATACCTAATCATTACGTATAAAGATACTTTAAAATTTCTAAGATAAAGGTTTAATTTAGATTACTAAAATAGATATATAAAACTTAATGAAAATAAAGATAAAAAGTAAAGCTAAATAGAAGTTAAAAATTTTATTTAAAACTATATCAATTTATTCTAATAGTAATTTACTATATTATTAAAATAATAATTTAAATAATGCCTAATTTATCTAATTTACTAAACTTGTTATTATTTGTTCGCAAACCATTTTGTTATTATTTCCAAAAATAAAATAAATTTTTATAATTAACAGACTTTAGTTTCAACTTTTTATTTATTAAAGCATATTTACTTAAATTAAAATAATTTATCTTATACTATTTTTACTTTTATATAATTTTACTCAAACCTGCTTGCTTAATTTCAAAAGATAAAAGAAATAAATTTATTTATAAATGTGCATTTTAACAAACGGAAACTTGTTACTATCTTCATTTTAATGACAGTAATAAATTTAAATTTTATTATTTCTAATAAATAATTTTAAGAATCCTTATTTCTGGTAAAATCACCTGAAAACTTTATTTTTGATTTTTATTTTTTTTAGAAAAATGATACTTAAATTTAGAAAAATAGCAAAAATAGTTTTGCTATTTTATAAAGTTTAATAAGATCATATTATTTAATAATTATTATTTTAAGTACCTATATATGATGTCTTAGATTAGAGGATATTTAAAAGAAACTATTAGAAAATATAAATATTCACACAATCAACAATAGTATCTCTTTTTAAGAATAATTGATTAGAAGGATATTTTATAGAGATAAAATAACAAGACTATCTGAATATTAGTAAATAGATAAATAAAATAAGGAATATAATAATAGAATAAATACTTTTATGAAATATGTTAAAAGTAAGATTAATCTTAAATTTTATGAAGTAATTACTAAAAGAATAACACTTCAAAGTTATTTATAGAAGATTAGAATAATAATATTAATTCTGGTAAATTACCTATTCTAAATTAAATAAAAAGTATAAAAAAGAAATAATTAATTTATAAAAACTCAGAATTAAATATAGCTTTAGCTAAGATCTTTAAGATAAAAATTATTTAATCGAGAATTTTCATTTTGTCCGTGAAAAATTTGATTAATTTGAATATATTCTGGATTGTGATTTTTATATAAATATGCGATAATGGATAATAGAATATATTAGATAATGCGATATTAAAAGATTAATAATTTATATACAAAATTATATAAATTAATTTGAAAAAACAAGTTAGAATACATTGATCTGCAAATAAAATTTTTTATATAAGATGTTACTAAAAGGGAGATTAGATTTATTCGAATTGGAAAGAAGAATGATAAGAAAGCTTTGAGATCAATGGTAAAGAAGTGAAAGAACAAGAAAAAGATAAAAAGAAGGATGAAAATGAGGAAGGAAAAGAGAAAAAAGAAGAACAAGATGAGACAGTGCAAAATTAGAAGGAGCAAACTGATGACGAAAATAATCTTGCTTAAAAGATGATGAAAACGAAAGTGTTTGAGTTGAAAAACTTTTAAATAGCGTTATAACATCTTTAATTAAAGGAAGGAACTCCAGCAATGAAAAGATATTACTTGACTTTCAGTTAAATTAAATGAATTTAGATTTGAAAGTCTAAATAATGTAAATAAGAGATTTCTTCTTCTTAAATTTCAATCTTTAAGGATATAATCTAAATGTTTCATATTCTTATTGTTTCCGTTAATTTTCAAAACTTATAACTCAAGATACTTAAGAATTTTAGGTTATGAGATGTAAGCCACAAATATAAGTCGGTCTTCCATAAAGATAAGAATAATTTATAAAATGTCGATCTTTCATTACAATTACAATTACATTTATGTAGAATAATAAATAATTAAAAACTTTGAGAGCAACAATAAATAAAAAATAGTTTAAGAAATATGATACATTAAATATTTCTATCTTTTACTAATCAGTTTTTTTCATATAAATTCCTATTTTATTTTTAATTTATTTACTATCAAATAATTATTATATTCATGGCTATTTAATAATACATAACAAGTTTACTTTTAAATAATTTCTCCAAATTAAATTAAAAAATTAGTTTAGTAACTAAATATAATTAGTTGAAAAGTTTAAAGAATAAAGCTATGTTACCAAAGTTAAATTTGCTACAATTATACGTAAAAATCTATAAATATGATGATAAGTAAAAAAGAGTAATAGGATAAAGAAAACATTTTAAATAAACAAAAATTAACATTATTAACTAAATTAAGCAATCACTTATATTTCTATTTTACTTTATAAATATAAAAATTAGTATTCTTAAAATAATTAAAAATAAGCATATATTTTATAAATCTAATTAAATTATCAGTCATTTAATTATTAAAATGATTAGTTAATTACAGAGTGAAAAATTTAAGTAGAATATTTAGATTAATTTATTAAGAAATTTATTAATTAATCATAAGTAATATCAAGGTATGCTATTATAAAATAACTCTTAATTTATTCTTTTAAAAAATTAAAAATGAAAATATATTAAAAAGAAAAGCATTTTTTAATAAATTGATTTAAAAAATAAAATGCTAAGTATTTATTAACTTTTAAACTTATAGAATATTTAATGAATCTAAATACATAGATAAGTTAGTATAAAAATATAAAAATATAAAAATTATCTTGCTTTTATAAAAAAGAAACTTTTAAATTTAAATTATTTTTAAGCTTTTATTTTATTTTTTTGTAAAAAATATAGGAAATTTAGTTGTTTTTTAGAATAATATATGACTCTGCTTAATAAGAAAAACGTTAAAAAATAAGTAAAAGATAACTTGAAAATCTTTATAAAAAAATAGAAATAAATATATAATAATAGAATCAATTTTTATAACTAAATGTATAAAATTTTAATTTTGCTGGTTGTTTAATTCCTTTTTTAAATTATAATTTAAATTTCCTTATAATAGAAAAAGATTAGATCTAAATGAAAATAGTCTAAAACTATTCAAAAGATAAATTCTAATTATGTAATTACACTATAATATCAATATTAAAATAATTTTGGCATTAATTTTTATATACAATTTATGAAATAGATAGTTTTTCCTTAAGCTTTTAATAAATTTTAAATAAAAAATAAAATATACTAATTAAATATTAATCTATAAATTAAAATTAATATATAAATATTAGATATAATTACTTATTATTAATAAACCTTAATATATATTCTTAATTTTTCTTATAAGTATAAATTTATTTTTATTTAAAAAATAATAAAAAAATAATAATATTAATATTAGTAAAATTATTAAACTTAATTACTTAATTAAGAATTTTTAATTTCTAAATATAGAATAAATTCTAATTTAAATTACTTTGATAATTTAACTTAGAGATCTCATTATTACTTTTAAACCTACCTTAATTTAATAAATATAGCAAGCTAATCTAAATACTTTACTAGTATTTTCAAATCTAATATATTATCTTACGAATGCAAAGAAAATTATCTGCACAAGGGCCAACTAGCATGCAAGATAGATTCCAAATTATTTAACAACTCTATACTTTGAACTATCACATTTTTTCTTAAATTTGATCATTTTTTATCATAAGATTATTAAAAAGTGTCGATGAGCACAAATATCAATTTAATTATTCTTAAAAATTACCTAAAACACGAAAAGAGAATTTGGTATAAGTTATTAACAAAAAATGTAATAAAATTTAAACTTAAAAAGTTTAATCTTTATGAATATAACCTTGTCTAATATTTCAAATTTTATATCTTATAAAGTCATAATTCACATTACATTTAAGACATGAAATTACTATTAAATTGTTTTAAGTTCCTTTAAATTAAAAATACTATTCTGAATTAGTTTCCGTTTTTAAACTTAAAGTCTAAAGATTAAAATAGCAAATTTTTTCTCTTAATAACTAGATTCTATCTTTTTAGAGCTAATTTTGAAGTTAATTGATTCTTTTTTAATATATGCTAATTGATTTGATTTATATAGGATTTGATATCTTAATTTGAGTAGGTTTATTTAATGTATAGTATCTGATCTATAATTTAGTAATGACAAGAATCAGATTGAATAACTAGGTTTTAGTTGATTAAATGTGTAGAATTGTAAATGAGTAAATTCTAAGTTAGAGTATAAATAAATGTTTCTTATAGTATCTAAGATATATTGATTAGCTTTTTTGTTTAAGTATAAAAAATGGTTTAATTAATAAAAGCTTTGTTAGTTAATAAATGCTAGCTATATAATTTTCTTTAGAAGTTATATTATTTTAGAGTCATATTTAATTTAATTACATACTATATATTTATAAAAGTTATTGCTATTCCTATTTTTACTACTACTTATCAAATATTTATTATCATTTAGTATTAAAGTTAATATACTGGTTGATAATACCAATATAATAAACAGTAAATAGTAGATAAAAACTAAGTTTAAATAATAAATTTATTAAACTAATTTATTAGTTATAATTAGAACTAATCATCTATTAAAAAACCTATCTAATACATATTTGTCTAAAACTAAATAGAAAAACCTTATTTTTATTATTTAAATCTCCAGTAATACATTAGAATCTTTTATTCTCAAATTATTTACATTTCTAGATAAAATCAAGTTCTGGTAGTAAAGATTAATTATTCTTATGCTATATAAAAACTATAAGTAATTAATTTAGATATGTTAAAATAGCCAAATAGTAATAATAATCAAAAATAATATTTTAATAGTCTTAAATAACATTTTTTCTAGAACGCTTATCTGTTTTCTTATGCAAAATAAATGCTTAATTCAATTAAATTATTATAGTGCAATTATTTAAGCATTTTAAAATTAACTTTATTTTTTACTTTAACTATTAACAGAATTAGACTTTTATATTTAATAGATATGTCATTTTTAATTAATGATAAATAATCAATAAAACAAAACTAATTTAAGTAAAATAGAAAAGAAAGAAGATATAACTCAGTCAATTTCAAATATTAAGCATAAAATTAAGCTAGATAGACTATTTAATTAATTTAATTATATGATTAAAGATAAAATTACAATAGATATACATCAGATTTTATATCAAGAATGAATATGTTCAACATCTTTTTACAAACCACATTATGTTAACACAAAATGTAGTAGAATTGAAAAGAATCATAATTTAATAAAAATTTTTAGGTACATCATAACATAATTTATATCTGTAAAATGATGATATTGAAGAATTATTAAAGAAATATAATCTTAAAAACGATTAATTTATTCTATATTTGCGATCAAAACAATGATAAAAGCAGAATCTACTCACAACTATAGAAATTGTTTATTACTTTTTCTTTTGGATCAAATCGTGCAAAATGTGATGGAAATTGAGTTAATTAAAATAGATAGATAATTGCTAGAAGAATATGATTATTTGATTTTATTCATTATAATATGCTATAGAAATACAATTAAATTAATTTTAAATTTACTCTATATATAAATTTAAAATGGTCAAAAGGTTCTTTTCATTATAACCAAGAACTTAAAGAAGGATCGAATAAAGATATTTTACAATTAGTTCACTGTAATATGAACTAAATCACCACTAAATAACTACTTATTTAACAGTTTACTCTATAACAAAAAATTTATATATTTTCATTAATGAAGTATGACAAGATTAAAGTTTTATTCCATTATAGATTCGTGGATATAGAACTAATTATAAAAAATATTTTAAATAGCATATCTTTTATATACTAAGATATGGTTATGAGTCATAAGTATTTTTACTATTGGAAGAATAATTTAAATTTATTTAGTATTCTTTACATCACTTATAATTTTATTGCATCATTTTCTAACTTATAAAAAGAAAGGCAATATCTAAAAATATGGTATAATTGATTTAAAAATTTTTAATTTATAGAATTAAAAATAAATTTAAATACAAACATTTTTAAATAGTTCATTCTTATAATTTTGTGAATTTTGTTCTTAAAACATGAAATATAAAAAATGCAAAATTGATGATATTTAAATGGCACTTAATTAAGAAGTACATTAAAGTTGCAAGATATTTTTTATTACCTATAGTAAATATGATAAAAACATATTAAATTTTAATTAATTAAAAAGTACATTCTGATAATAAGAATCCTTTTAGCTTTAGATTATACGAATAATAAGAGCAATAAATATTAAATTTTTAAAGAAAAATAAAGATTTTGTAAGCAAGCTCCTTAATAATAATAATAATAATATACTTAAAGTTAGTAGAGTTTTGCATTCTCTGGAATTGCAACCAGTTCCTGCGGACAGCTTTTTTAACGTGGGTGTGATCCACGACCTTTTTATTAAGTGGAAGGTTACCACTGTAACCGTTCAAGTGGTCTTGCAAAAAGCTTTTATTTGTAGATCCCTGTTGGAGTTATTCATAGTTTATTGAGTTGTCTCCATGTTCTTTTCTGCTCTTATTCGTTTATTTTCTTTCACTATCAACAGTTTTTTAAAATATGTTGATTTGATTTGCAACATCAACAAAGTTTGTATTATTGTCTTTATTTCGTTCTTTTTTATGATAATTTATTTTCTATATTTTCTAATCTTTTAATGAAACTTGTAGCAATCATTTCTTTTTCTGGATTCAATTCTGTTTTTAATTCTATTGGTATTTTTTCTATTTCCATTTTTGTGTCGTATTTAAAATTTTATTATGATTAAGTTCAGAGTTATTCTTCCGTTATTAATTTGCTACAAATAAGTTATCTTCTAAGTATTAGTAATTCGTTGTTCTAATCTTCTATATTACTCATTAGTTCCCGTATTTTTTCGCCTAAGTTGTAAGTTGTTTCTTCATAATTTGAGATTACTTTTTACATTTGGTCTAATTAAATTTAAAGTTTTTGATTAGTTTCGTTTTTAGGTTAACTTATCTCTATTTATCCTACCATAACTTTACCTTCTGAAGAAGAGCTTGACTCCTCCTATTGTTATTATTTTTTCTAAATTTCTTTTGCCGCTTTTCTCTTTAGGTTTCTAAGTTAATTTTTTGAGAGTCGAAGAGATTAATCCATTTTATTAATCCTAAATTTATTTTATGCAAGCTCCTTAATTTAGATTTATTAATATTAGTATAAAAAATACTAAAATTTTAACAATTTTAAATTGAAAATTACCAAATAATTAGTTTTATTTAAGTATAAAATATCAATAAAAATGCTAAAATGTATGAAAAAGATAATAGCAATACCTATAGGAATTTTATTCAAATTAAGGAAATTTAAAGAAGTGTAGATATTTGCAATGTTAACAGAAAAATAATATTTATAGCAATTAAAAGTTGGTAGAGACTATGAAAGAAATGGTAATTAATTGTTTATAGATAAAATATGCAAAAAGTTTTAAAATTCTATAAGTTACAAATTATATCTAAAAATAAAGCTCAAGAAATTATATAAAAAATATTATGCTAAAAATATTCCAAACAATAAGATTTTCATTTGATTATTAAATGCTTATTGATTACATCTTCTTATTGAATTTATGTTTATCTTTATTATTTTCTTCTTTTTAAAGATAAGTTTTTAAATTATTAAAATTAGCATTTTATATTTTTTCGTTTGTTATATGATGATATGTTGCACGTAAGAGATTTTCTTATGTAAAAATGTTATATCAGTGAAATTGAATAATTTGATTGTTGTGTTCGTAGTATAAACACAGAATCGAACTTTTTTTTTTTTAATTCTGGTGTGTTTTATAAAAATTAATTAATTTAGAAAAATAGTAAAATCAGAAAGAAAGTTAAAAAGATTTTGGAAGGCAAGTCTAAAGATTAGAGAAATATTTTCTTAATTTAAGTATATAAAACTTTTGTTCTTATCCAAGTTTTTATATTAATATAAAGCATTTTTTACTTAAGAAATTTCTGTTAGTGAAATTTTAAATCTTAAAAAGATAGCTTATATTTCTTACTTTTGATTTTACAAGTTTTAAAAATGAAAATAAGGTAAAGTGTTTAATGCTATTCTTAATGGATTTATACAATTCAGCTAGATGATTCCAATGTCTTAATCAAAAATATTTTAATAAGTGAAATTTAAATTTAAATATTTATGGTTCAAATCATTGCTTACTTTCTACTAAATTCCATTTTCCATTCTTGATATTGAAATATTCATTTTCTTACTAGAATTAAAAAATCAAATTAATATGCCTAATGAATTTGGCTTTATGTTAATATAACTCACTTCAATCACTCTTTCTCCATGCCTCGATACTTCTTTAAAATCAAACATATAACTCACATCTAAACTACCTCCAGAGTTTCAAACTAAGCACGCTTTTAAATTTTAAACATAAGTAGCACTACTCGAACTTCTTTATGGTAGTTTACAAGTTTCAAAACTCATTCGTATGAACTAAGTTATTTACTCAAATTTTTTCTGAAGTTACAGAGTCATATCCACCTAGAATTATTAGTTAGTTATCGTTATAACACAAACCGAAAGTACATAACTCAGTTTAAAACTCTTGGATGTTAGATTTTCTCTAGAAGTTATTTTTTAAATATAAAGTTTCATTATTTTTATTTCTTTATCCACATATAATAAATATACGTTTCTTCTAATCAAAAACAGTTCTATGATATGCTCTTTCAAACTGATCATCTTTTAATATGATGATCATTCTTTTAAGTAAAAAGATTCCTTTTCCTGAAATTAATAATTAAGATGAATTTAGTTATTCAATTCATCGTGAAGAGTTTTAAAACTGTGTAAATAAGCTATCTTTTTATTCTTTAGATAAACTTTCTTAAATGGAATCTAAATTTTATTCACACTATGAAAGTCTATTACTTTTTTGTTTCTCTTATGGTTTTTTTAAGTTAAATGCTATATTTTATTCTAATTTATATGTCTAAGAGACCCGATTGAAAATTAGCAATCCTTCATTTTTAAAAGTGTATTTATTTACTAGGTACTAAAATTAGGTAAGGGTTGGTATTTGAAAACTAGAAGAGGTATTTTAGAGAATAGGATTCCTGCTTAATTAGCTGTTTAGGTTTTAAAATATTTGTTAAAGCAATAAGTTTAGTTATATAAGTTTAGCTTTAATGGATTTATATAAAAGTTAAAGTAATTCTTGTTAAGTAGCATTTTAT
This sequence comes from Loxodes magnus, assembly GCA_946699065.1. Taxonomy (NCBI): domain Eukaryota; phylum Ciliophora; class Karyorelictea; order Loxodida; family Loxodidae; genus Loxodes; species Loxodes magnus. Next base: position 127,651 of record CAMPDV010000389.1, read on the forward strand.
AAATAAAAGCATTTTATAAGTTAAAAGCTTATTTAGTATTATACTAAGTTAGTTAGTTTTAATGTACTTAGAAGTAATTAAAGCGATATAGCAGAATAGTTTAAAAAGATAGATTAAATATTTAAGATAACTACTATTAAACAATTCTCTTTTTATTCCTTTTTTATACTTAAGAAGGTATAAATATATAAGTAATTTAGCTAATATTTTAAAGGCTTGGAGTTTAGATTATATATAAATGTAAGGAATTTAGCTATACTTTAATAGATTTATTTTAGCCTATTTTAGTGACTCTTTTAGAAGTTTAAAATATAGCTAACTTAATATTATATAGTTACTTATTTTATACTAATAACACTCTTTATAAACTTAGCACAATAAAATAAATTTAGCTAGTTTTTGCAAACTTTTTTTATTTTATTCTTATATAACTTTATACTTAAAAGAGGACTATAAATAAAATGATCTATCATTACTTTATTTTACTAATTTTAAATACTTTACTTTTAGCCTTTATTTCTAAAGTTATATTAATCAATTCAAAAATTCAATATTATTAAAACCCTAGTTCTATATCTAAGCTTCCCACTAAACTATAACTATTTTAAACACTCTTTAGATAACTAAAGCCACTACCTATTTATCTCTCAAAATATATATTTCTATTTTATTCAACGGAACTGCCATTCGGAATAGAAAGCAGATTCCGCAACCAGTTATACCGGTTTAAACAAGGAAAGAAGCCAAATAGAGGTGGTGGTATTTCAAGATCGGCTAAGCCTCCCACCTATGCTACACCCTCAGGCTTGTAGTTATATTAGATTTGTTAATAAACTAAGAATATTTTATTTTATTAAGGTTTTACTAAATTATCATTATACTTAAGTATATCATATCTATTATTACTAAAACACTTCTATTATTATCACTTACTTATCTAATTTTACTTATACCACTTTTAATCTTTTCTATACTATATTGTTTTATATCTAAAGCATAACAAGAGCCTTTGATTTTTCCGCTAAGGATTTAAATTTGCATACAACCTAACTTTAAAGAGTAGTAACAAGCTAAGATAGAAAATCAAGATCAAGATTTGTGGGAAATTCATTAACAAATCGAGAAAGATTATATAAACAAGAAAAGAAACCTAGACCAAGAAATAAGAATAAAAATATAAGAAACAGTTTTATTTCAAGAGGAATAATACAACTCTAAATGATCGACTAAGCAACCCAACAGAAATAGAAAGAACTTAAACAAGAGTAAAAGCTTTCAAATATAAATGCTACTTCTTTAGTAACACGTGAATCTCTGGAGAAACTGTAAGTAAAACAATATGTTCAGTAAAAAGATTTGAAAAAACCTCACTACTTTTTACCAAACGAGTGAAGGAAAACAATGGAAGAAATTAATCAATAGACATAGACACAGCATAAATCTAGATTTTAACTAGCTTTAAACTAGGAAAGTTGGGAACACGATTGAACTCAGAATGAGAAAATTTTAGAATCTTAACATAATTAAATAAATGCAATTTCAGTTTCTATAATTCATATACTAGGAGCATTGAATGTTTATAGACATCTTTAGTTATTTTTAATGTAATATTAATATCTTAAATCTCTTGCTCTTTTTTTATTTTATTTAGCATGTGAATGTTAAATGGTGTTCAATATATGCATGAAGATACACTAGATAGTGTTATGAAGCTAATTCAAACATAAAAGTTTTATTTTATAATCCTTTTCTAATAAATAGTCTGATCAAAATTATCCAGCGCATGCTTATCTTCTAATTTTGTTTCTAGAAAATAAATAAATTTTAACTGTATATATGGAGATGTCATAATGTTTTATGTAAATTAAGTTTATGAAAATTAATTAAAGTTGAAAGATATAAAACAATATAGTATAGAAAAGATTAAAAGTGGTATAAGTAAAATTAGATAAGTAAGTGATAATAATAGAAGTGTTTTAGTAATAATAGATATGATATACTTAAGTATAATGATAATTTAGTAAAACCTTAATAAAATAAAATATTCTTAGTTTATTAACAAATCTAATATAACTACAAGCCTGAGGGTGTAGCATAGGTGGGAGGCTTAGCCGATCTTGAAATACCACCACCTCTATTTGGCTTCTTTCCTTGTTTAAACCGGTATAACTGGTTGCGGAATCTGCTTTCTATTCCGAATGGCAGTTCCGTTGAATAAAATAGAAATATATATTTTATACTTAGAAGTATCAGCTGCTTAAATATGTTAGACTTACTATTTCTTTAGTATACCATATCAAAGATTAAATAATTGATTAAGAATATATAAACCAGGCAGATTTTAAGCAATGACTCTATTAAATGTTCTTATAGAGTTCTAACTGAGAATGTCTTTTTATCAAAAGAAAAGTGTTAGATTACTTCATTTTAGATAATTTCAAAGATACTAACCTGAACTCAAAGAAAATTTTTCACCTTTACTTAAGACAAAAGCTTTACTTTAAAATTTCAAAAATAAATAGAGAAGAGCAACACGTCTTAAAAAACGAAGATCAATGTAGGAGATTAAAAAATTAATTTCATAGTTAGAAGATCTAAACTGCAAAAAATGGCAATTATAAGTTAAAGCTTTTTTAGAAAAATCTAAAATAATTTATTAAAAAAACCATCATCAAAGTTAATATCTTTTAGAACTATATAAAGCTATAAGTAATATTCCTCTCTAATGCCAATTTAGTTATCTTTATTTGTTTTAAATAGCTGCTTTCTAACTTATATGATATATTTAATTAAAAAGCTTTAATTTTTTCGAAATGGTTCACTTTTTTTATTCCATTTTTAACTTTTTTCTTTACTTTGCTTAATTTTTTAAAGAAACTGATATGTATTTTTCTCTAAAAGGGAGTTTATCTTTCTTATTGCTCTGTTTTAATTATTTTTTGAAGAGATAGAATTTTAATGTGAATCATTATTAAAACTATTTAAAAAAAAAAGATAGATGCTATCTAAAGTTTAATAACCATAAAATTATAAATCACTTTTTAGAAAATAAATTTAGAATCCTCATCTGGTTAAAAGCTACTTATAATATTAGTGTCTATTTCTCTAAAATAAAAGCTCAGAAGAAGAATTAAAAAAACTATTTTGCTTATTTTTAAGCCTGATAAGATTCGGAGCTTTAGAAAATTAAGAAATGTTTAGAAAAGAAGAAAAAGTAAGAGAGTTCTTCTACTTAAGATAAGAACAATAGATTAAACTAAGAAATAGCTTTAATTTAAAAAGATTAAGAACAAATAATAAACGACAGCTTTCTTTCTGAAAGCTATCTCATAAAAGAACGTGACAGTGCTTGCGTTGGTTTGTTAGAGTTTCGTCTTCTACTAAGATTTAAGGTAATAATTCATTTACTTGCTCTAAGCTTTTGAATTCAGCTTGCGATCCATTTTGCTGTTTCATTCTCTTTCTAATTCTCTTTTATCCTATTCAATATTATGACTTTCTTAGAATTTCTTGATACAAGATTTCTTTATTTTGATTTTAATAGCTTATCCATAGAACTTAATATTAACGAGAGCAGAAAAATAAAGCAAGTTGAATCTTTGGTTAAATTAAGAAGGCTGATTTTCTTACTAAACTATAGTTGACTCCAGATTTGACAGCTTAACTCTTCGTATTTTAATGCGTCAAGGTAATCATAATCAGGTATAGTTATTTATTATCTAATGATTAATGACTCTTATTTTATTGGCTTATTACTGGGATTCTTAGTTCTGATCATTTTGGCTTTCTTTTCCTAATCAACTTTAAACTACTTTCAGGTAGTTTTTCAAACTACAATTTATTAGTTTCTTGTTTTTCTTAGATTCATTTACATAAAATTACTTGCTACAATTCTTTATTTCTTCAAGGTCAATTAAACAAAGAGATAGGCTTGTACTTTTCAAAAATTGAGTAGACAGTTGTTATCTTTATAATCTTATGACTTTTTAAAGCTTGATTATACTCCTTTCTTAACTACCCTATTTCGAGTTATAATAGTTTGGATTTAATCCTGGAAATGCTAAATTTATAAGCTTTTCTTAGAAGTTTAAATTCTAAAAGGTTTTTTTAGAATATTTCCTTACATTTTTTTATTTCCTAAATTTAAATGAGAAATAGATCTTCAGATTTACGCTATTTAAGTATAGATAGCTAATTTAATCTTAAGAATCTAAATTTAAGGCTTAGTTTGAATATTCTCTTAGATTGTTTTTAATTAATTATTTATCCTTAAGTTATTATTTAAGACTCTATATATCCTTTATGCTTTCTACCTATAATTACTTTCCTCTCTACTATAAAGCTATTGATATCACTTAATCTGTGCTGAAGACAATTAACGTATTTTAATGGTTCAAGATGTTAAGAAGTATGGGAATCTGTTCAGGCTTTATTTATGAATTATTGAAGTTCTTTCTTCTTTAGTGTATTGGAAGACTGAGACTAGATTAAACGGTGAGAAATAGGTTATTAGATGTATAAGATGCTCACTTATAGCTTGATATAAAAGGGTTGGTTCTTAGTTACTTAGGTTCTAGACCTAGATCTAATTTTAGTTAAATAGTATATTTAGTAGTGATTGAATGGATTAAGTTAATTACATAATGATTAAGTCTATTTACTTGTAATCCTACTTAATAACTTATGATTTACTAATTTGCCTATCTATGATTATCTAAAGTCTACTAAAGCTTGATTAATTTAATATAGGTTTAATTTGATTAAGGATATTTGGCAGTCTTAGTATCTTATGATTGCTTTTTATTGACTACTAGAGTTAAAATTGATGTATGTGTTGCTTATTTATTAATAGCTAGTAATTGGGTATATAATCAAATGTTCTTACCTTTTTTTAGATTTATTAACTGTCTAAGAGATAATTTTTAGTTCTGTTAATTGAATGAAAACTAGGAAACCAATACATAACACTTGATAGAACCTTAGTGTTGCTCTACTGGCAAGCTACTCTCAACTTAAATAATGAGTTTTATAGTTATTTATCATGTAAGAATGATAAAAGGAGTGAGAAAGAGAAAATTGAATGATTTTTTTAAAAGGTAGAAAAATGGAGGCTTCTATATGAAGGTAGAAGATTTGATGGTTGTTATTAATGCTAGAAATAAAGAAATATAGTTAGGGTTTAAATTAAACTTAATTAAGCCGTTTAATTTTATTTATAACTGATTTTTAAATCTAAGAAGCTAAAATAACTAAATGGCATCTGGAGTTTCTAACTTAAATTGCTAGATCAATTAAGTTCTGAAAAACACTCAATCCGCTTAAATTTATAGCTATGCTAGTTACTCTAATAAGTCGGGCTATCTTTAAATCCAGCTTAGTTAGTCAATTCTAAAGACCTTTAGTAATGGCTACCATTGACCAGCTTAGCCCTGGACTTCTAGTAATATTGAAGAATCTAATCATAAAGCTTAAAGAACTGTGCTAATCAATTAAAACTAGAAGCTTTAAGTTAAGTTTACCTCAAAACTGAAGGGAGGAGGTTATTGTTTATCGAAGAATTAAAAAATGAAATTACCCGATTAAAACTATATAATTAATGAGAAGTATATATAAATTGAAGCTGAAAAACTAAATGATTATTAAGAAGGATCTAGACTCTTAAAAGAAGGTATAAATGAGTAGTAGATAGCTAAAATTTAACAAGGAATGCAACTGATTCATAAAAATAAATTAGTCTATATCAGTGATCCACTAATTTTCATTAACCAATTTATTGAACTTGCCTATAATAATAATTATGCCGACTGGTCTTAGCTCTTAAAAGAATAAATTGTCCGAAACATTCCTGAGCTATTGGATATGTTTTTTTAGAAGAACGAGTAAAATAATTTTATTTATGATGGAACAAAATAAGATATTATGAAAAAGATTTAAACTTCCTTAGAGCTAGTAAGAAAAAATATGATTGGAGGCCCAGAGCTTGATTTCACTTTAAGATATAGCTTGATGATACTGGAAAATATTCCAAATAACTAGCAAGATTAAAATTTTGAACCATTTTGTAGGATTATAAGAATTGCTTAAAAGATAATTGTCTTCTAATTTGGAGATTAAGCTAATGATAACTATGCGATCTCTTCCATAATGGATTTTTTCGTATGAAGACAGGGATGAAAAAATGAGGAAGTATAAAAGAATAAAATTTTTAGAATAAGAGTTCTAGACATTCTTGCATATGACCTAGCAAGGTAATACTAAAAAGATAATTTTGCATAATTCTAAACTATTGTATTGGATGAAGAACTAGACTTGAGATTTAGAGCCTGCTTTCTTCTAAAGCATATGATAAAAAATTAAAAAGCTAGTAAACATTTAAAAAAAGACTCTTGCAAGCTTTTAGAACAATTATCCAATGATAAAGACTGGTAGATTCGATACTATGCTATGAAAGTGTTATTAGAACTAAGCTAAGAAAATTACAAAGACGCTAGTACTTGCAAAGAGAATATATTTAACTCAAAATAGAAATGTTTAAATCAAAATGTAAAGGAGCATTAATTGATAATAGAATTATTAATTTATCCAGAACATGTTGCTTTGCATGATCAAACAATAGAATAGAATTGAATAGCAGTTAAAGGTATAAGCAATGATATTTATTTAGATATGAAAAGATCAATAGGGGATGGGGTTTATGAGAAACGAGAATCTTATGTTAGCTTGCTTTGTGCTCCTAATCAAAATTCATAAGATTAGTTAAATCTGGAAAATGAAGTTTAGAAGTTTTTAGATAATGAACAGAAATCAGGATTATTGCTTCTAGGAAATTCTGGTTCAGGAAAATCGTTATTTTTGTAATAATTAGCATTGAAGTATCTAGAGTAAAAGCACGAGTATTTACCTATATACGTATATCTTCCAAGTATTTAAGGCTGAAAAGATAATTTAATAGACGAAGCTTTTAGGTAATACAAAATTGAAAGTATAGTTGGGAATGAAAAGCTGAAATATAGAAAAGTACTGTTTCTATTTGACGCATATGATGAGCTGGGACAGCACAAAGCTATAATTAATACTAATAAAATAAGTGTTAGATATCCTTATGCTAAATACATTATCACTTGTAGAATCAACTATGCCTTAATAGCAGATAGATATAAAACTTACTTTTGTCCTTGAAGAGGTGAAAGAGCGTAGGTATAAGAGTTAGAACAGTTGTATATTAAACCTTTTGATAAAAGTTAAATAGAATAATACATAAATCTAGTCAATAATGGATAGAGCTAAGAGGAAGCTTAAAATGTACAAGAAGTAATTAAGTTTATTTAAAGCATTCCTGATCTAATGGATGTTATTAATAACCCTTACTTTTTATATATTTTCTTCAAAGAAAACGAAACTCTAGAGAACTTAAAAAAGTAAAAAGACTAAAGAGTATAAAAAGCTAAAATATACGAAAAATTAATAAATAAATGAAACGAAAAAATTATAGGAAAACTAGAGAACTATGGTAAATCAAATAAATAGATAAAGGAAATGAAAAAAATGTTTGCAGAAATTTAATTATAAGCTACATGAGACCTATTAGACGGTTAGTTAGATAAGGAAAAATCTCAGGAAATAAATATAATGTGAATAGATAAATTCAGTTTGGACTAAAATTATTTAGGATGCTTAATCCAAATAAAAGAGTAAGACAATAAAAAGTGGTTTGAGTTTATACATCCGTCAATAAAAGATTTCTATATAGCTAAAGATATAACAAACCTAGTGATGAATTTAGGAAATAATTTTGAAACTCTAGAAACTCATAATTTAAATAGTATTTTGATAGTAAATCATAAGGAAATACTAGATTTTATAAGCGGGTTAAATAGTTCAAAGGAGATGTAATAAAACTTATTGAAGATAGTTCAAGAAACAAGGATAGATTAAAACTTATCAAATGCAGCGACTAACTGCATAACTATTCTGAAGTATATGGATTTTTAGTTTATTCAATAGTCTCTAGAAGGAATATGGATACCTGGAGCAGATTTGAGTAATACATTTTTTGATAATTGCAACCTGAGTAATGCAAATTTGACTAAAGTAAATTTTAGTAAAGCAAAGTTAAGAAATTGTAAATTTGATAATGCGAAAATAGACTAAATCGAGCCTGATTAAATGCCTATATCTGAAGGGAATACTAATTTTGTAGGTTGGATTGGGAAATATAAAAATTAAGAGCCTAAAATTTATTCTTAAGCTCAAAATAATATCTAAACCAAAATTAATTAAAAGTAAAAAATTACTATAGATGATATTTGGCAACTATTATAATAAAACGGTGCAGGCAAAGATATAAAATGTTAAGTAAGAATACATGACTATAAATAATTAATTCCAGATAAAAGTCATATTAATAACTTGAAAATTTTAGGTAAAGGTGGATTTGCAACTGTTTATCTCATTAATATTGAAGGATTTGATTATGCTCTTAAAATTATGAATTAAAAGGGAGGTCTTTAGAGCTTGATAGACAATTTCTACCTTGAATGTAAAGCACTCTTATAAGTAAATAACTAAAGAGTTTTAAAGCTGGTAGGAGTATCAATTGATACTTCAGTAGAAGGAGAATACTATTTTTGTCTAATAACTGATTATATGCCTAAAGGAAATTTACTTTAAGTTATTCAAAATAATCAGTTATTTCCAGAATTCAAAAATAATCCTCCTTAGAGATTCTTTTGAAAGCTTAATTTATTGAGCTATATATCTGAAGGCTTGTAGGCAATTCATGCCAAAGGTTTAATTCATAGAGATATGAAATCTCTAAATATTCTACTGGATGACTCGGATTCTCCTAAAATTTCTGACCTTGGATTATTACATGAATAAAGTATTAAGACAACTATAAATTAAAGAGGCTCTGCTCAATGAATGGCTCCTGAAATATATAAAAGTAAAGTAAGTTAAAAGAGTGACATTTGGTCTTTAGCTTGCATAGCTGTAGAAATATTTAATGAGCAACTACCTTTTCCAAATTTAAATAGCTTACTTGAACTTAATTAAGCAGTTTGTAAAGATAAAGAAATTCCTTAATTTTTAGATGAAATAAATTAAGAACCAGAATTAGTTTAGTTATTAAAGCAATGCTTTAGCTTTGAATAAAATGATAGACCTGATATTTAATTCTTTAAAATATAGATAGATTCAATTAAAGAAAAGTGGAAACTTAAAAGCCAAGAGTTTCAAAAATAAGATGAGTAAAGATAAAATAATGTTTTGCCTTAATAAGAGAGTTAAGCTATTAGAATAATTGACTAAGTCTAATAAAATATAGAAGAAGCAGAGGTTAAAATAGAGTAGACTTAGTAAATGGAGAAAATTGAAGAGGAATAGAAAAAGAGTTGAAGAGAAATATAATGACATTATACTATCTTATTACATAATTTAAATCAACTAAGCTATTTATAAGCCATCTCATTCTTTTTACTTGCTATTAGATAAAATTTAGTATTTTAGATATAAATAAAATAAATTATTAAAGACAGCACTTATAGAGATAAATCTGCTTAATTCATCAATCTTAAAATGAGATTTATTGGTGATAGTTAAGTCTAAGATAAGTTACTTAAGCTATACAATCACTATCTATAAAAAAAATTTCTTTTGTGTCTGCTTAGTTATCTAATTCATTGATGACAGGAATAAACTAATTTAAAAGACTAGTTTCAAAAAGGGAAGATAGATATAAGCTTTTAATATACTTCTAGTTTATTCTATAGGATTTTAATAGTTTTATAAACTTGAAATACCTTGGATAACATCAGTGGAAGTTAATTAATACAAGATTAGAATAACTGCATCATATCTATTACAATTAGATAGTGAGAATTATTTTTAAAGCTTTACACTCAACTTTTCTTGTCGCTTCAAGATATTCTTAATTGTTATCAGAAAAGAATTAGCTTATCAGATTATTTGATTGCTTGTTTCTTTAAATTTTCTTAATCTTTCGCCTTATGAATAATTTTATTTCTATATAAGCAAAAATTCTTAGTACGAGTTTAGAAATGATAGTTTTTAACCCTTACCTAGTATCTGCACTATTATAGAGATTGCTTCTTAGAACAAAGGTAATTAAAACTAAAATATCCATTAATATCTTAATTAGTATCTTACAGGGACAAATCTATTTATAGCTGCTATGAAATCTATTTAAATCACCCTTCCATATCTTAAGCTATTAAATATCTAATCAGCTATCAAGTTTTCTTTAAAAGTTCTAGTCAATACTAATATCCTCTATCTTTTACAGCTGAATAGCATAAACTAATAACAATTTTCCATATAAAAAACAACTACCAAATTAAATGCATAGCAAACTATTGATTTTAAGACTAAAATGAGGAGTGCTTAGTGTAGTTCATGGATATCAACAACTTTAATAAGAATAACTAGAACTTTTATTAAGAGGCTGGGAAATTATATTATAGTACTTGATTAAACCTATAAGTACGATATATAGTCTGTTATCCCTACTAGTAGCTTCCAAGAAAAGTAGCAAATAGTTAAACCTAATTTTTGTAGATTCTAGGCCTTTTTTGATGAAGAGAACTATTCTTATTTTAAGACTTGAAATAGCTCTTTTGCTATTTAATATATTAAGGAGTAAAGGAATATAAAAGGAGGCACCGAAACAATAGAACCAAATCTCTAGTAGCTTTACTAAACTTTAAAGAGAAATTCAAATATATTTACTTACCAAGCAACAAGTAAATGCTTTGGAAGATTGAAAAAGAGACAGGATTATATTCATTAAAGTAGAAAAGAACCTTAGATTTGAAATTTAGTAATTTTACGGCTGCAGAACTCATAAATTAAAGAGTTTACCTGCTTATATTTAAAACTTTACGAATTCATCTATTAGAGCTCTCACTTTGACTGATTCTTTTTAGAAATGGTTAATTTACATAGTGGATAGAATAACATTTAATAGAAGAAGTATTGAAAGAGAAAATAAAATAACCTTTAGTTATAGCTCTAAACATAGGCAAAAATAATCTAAACTAAGAAAATTTATGACTGAAAAGAAAATCTGAGATAGTTAAGCTAAATTAAGAGAAAAAAGTAATTAAGAAAAGCCAAAATACTAAAAAGTTGAATGGGTTTAGAAGTTAAAATTAGTAAGAAGATATTTTCCTTTGTACTTTATAGAAGCTATCTAGATAACACTTAGATAATATTTTTATTGTTTTCTATAAGCCTTTTAAGATTTTTATTTTTTGTTAATAAATTATATTAAACTCTCTGTGTGTCTCAGTAGTGACTAGTTTTCTATAATGTATCTTATTTTATAAATAAAATGAATATCATTAGTGTTGCTTAATTGCCTAGAAAAATTACTCTTTATAAAGCAATATATTTATCATAGTTTCTTATTTTGTATATAGATTTAAATTTATTTATGATTGTATAACTTAAGATGAAAGCTAATAATATCTTACTTATATTTTACATTCTAAACATTAGTTTATTAGCTAAATCTTTAGTATCTTAAAGATATTCCTTATTATATATGCTTAGTTATATTAATAGTGTATTAACTAAAAGTGGTAAATTTAAGTAACTTTGTTTTCTGTCTTATAAGTAAAGATATACTTAAGATTGGTCTCTTCTATGGTAGTTGATTTAATTAATTGAAATTAAGGATATTTAAGCTTATTAATAATTAACCTTTTAACTTATTAGGAAGTATTTTCTTATTAAAGATTTCATTTAAGAGAGTTGATTTTTCTTTAGTTAGGTGCTAATTCTATCTAATAGTAGCAACTAAGCTAAGTATTTTTATAGTCTATTTATATAGTAAATGTTTATCTATGCTGATTGAATAATCTTACTATTTTAAATTTGATCCTTACTTTTACTATAATTGAAAACTTTATTTTGCTGATGATTCTCAATTTACTACAATGATTATTCTAAGTATCAATTTATGCTATTAGTTAAAATTAAATATATGAATTTGACTCTCTAATTTAAAATGTTACTTATATGTTTATCATTATATATTAGTTAATAAAAGAAGGCTGCTAATAATAGTTTCTTAGCCTCCAATTATAAGTGTTTAGCTACTTCTTGAAATCAAATATTTTAGCATTACATAAAGTGAGATTTTACATATTTTAGAAGCTTATTTTTATAGTTTCATTTACTTTCATTTTAAGAAGTAGAGATCATTAGCAATTAGAAGAGAAGCAACTTTTATGTATCAATAGCTTTTTAAACTCAGAGGCTCAAATTAATAGAAAGTAGGTTGTCTAAGACTTTGTTTTTTCAATAATTGTAGTCTGATAATTTAAGTATACAGAATCATATCTTTACAGAAGTACTTTATAGGAGACTAAATACTAAGATAGATTGAAGAAAAGCAGAGCTAAGCAATTAAATCAGTAAATGGATATTCATCAGATAGAGCAAAACCAAAGAAGAAAATAGAGGGAAAGCTTTTACCTCTTAGTTTGATAAGCATAATTAAGATCACTGTTATTTAAGTAAATTTAGATATCAGAATAGAGCTTTAAAAAGGTTGAAGAGTCTTTAATAGTAATACAATAAGATAATGGGTATCTATAGATGTTTAAGCTTATTATACTATGTTATATGTTTCAATATCTCCTAGATTAAAAGCTTATATACTGAATTCAACAATTACCATAACTTATTTTAGATTCTCATTATAATTTTTACTTAGGTTATAAAGAGTCTCTTACTAAAATTAATCACTTCAGATTACATTCTTCTTAAGCACTTTGGATATAAATCACCTTCTAATTTTACTCTTTTTCTTATTAGTTTGCTTTATCATGTTATTGCTTTAATCTATCCTTAACTTTTTTCGACTTTCTTATCTAATAATATCCCCATTCATTAATCTAGAATAGCGTAATCAATCAAATTTAAATCTTATTGCATCTGAAAATGACTGCCTTTCTCTCTAAATTGTATTTTGCATTACTATTGTAATATTGATCTATAGGTACATAAGTTATCCTTCATATAAACTATTAATTTTTTATTCTGATAGAAGTTTAAGATATTTTGGTTGTAATGGGTAATAAATTCACTATTTGAACATTAAGTTTAGTCTAATATTATTAATTTATTTGAATGACTCTTTATTGGTATCTATGGATTTAAAAAGCAGCAAGAATCATAGTTTGAAAAATACTTTTTTGGTTTGATTTGTTCTAAAATCCCTCTTACATCAAACTGATGGCTTAAACTAGTATAGTTTGATCAGTATTTTTGCAACTTAGTTGTATAAATTCTTCAAAGTTAGATCAGAAAGCTGATTTCATTCTAGGACTAACTGGTTTAAATTAATAGTATTAGCCTATCTCTCTTATTACCTTATAATATCTATCCTAAAGGGATATATTTTATGCTATATTTTAAATCAGAAAGGTTTGAAGCTGGTAGAATAAATTCTATCTTATTAAGAATTTTTGTAGTAGCTAAGAGATAACTGACTGAGCTAATTTTCTATAGAATATATTTAGTTCGTATTCTCTTTTAATCTTCTTGCTAAGATTAGATCTGTCTTAACAGATTTGTTCTCTCTATATAACTTACATGTTTATCATTAAGTTTTGAACCTATTTATTTAATTAGCTACTTAAGTTATTTCATGCCTAAAGGATAAATACTAAAGCTAAGTTAACTATTTCTAAAAGACTAAGAAATGATTTCTAGAATTAGCTTATGGCTCATTAATGTTATTTATTATCCCTTTTATTTTATAAAGTATGAGGATATTTGCCAGTCTTAATTTCTTATAATGCCTTTTATTAATTACTAGAGTTAAAATTTATGTATGTCTTGCTTATTTATTAATAACCAGTAGCTGAGTATATAGTCAAATTTATTTAACCTTATTTTAGATTTATTAACTGTCTAAGAGATAATTTTAGTTCTGCTCACTGAATGAAAATTTCTAAAGTATAATCTGATATTTATTAGAACCTTAGTACTGCTTTATTAGCAAGCTACTTTCAACTTAAATCATCAGTACTATAATCATCAATAATGCAAGATTGAATAAGATTGATAAAAGGAGAGAGAAAGAGAAAGCTGATTGATACTTATAAAGGTAGAATAATGAAAATAATAAGACTTATGAAATACGGCTTGAAGAAGGAAATGTTATGACAGTTAATAGCGTAATAATCAAAGAAAAAGAGTTTAGGTTTCAATTAAATTTAAATAAGCTGTTTAATTCTATCTATAGTTAATTAAAAAATCTAGAGGCTAAAATAATAAAATGTTACCTCAAAATTCTAACTAAACTTGCTAAATCAATTAATCCTTGAGAAACCCTTCTGCTACTCAGTTACACAGCTAGACTAATTATTTTAATAAGTAGAGCTATCTTTAAATCTAACTTAGTTTGCCATTCCTAAAAAGCTATAGTAATATCTATCAAAATATACTATGATAAATTTAGTAATGAACTTCAAGGACTTTTATAGAGGAAATTTATCAAAAAGCTTATGAGGACAAAGCTTTTACAAGCTAATTTGAAGACATAAATGAAGAAAATAAGCTAGACTTAACGCCAAACAGGTATAAAGATACGAAGCACTAAAAGTTAATTTACAGCAAAGCTTTACTTTCTAAACCTAAAGAGCAATGGATTATGTAGTACTTGAATAATGAAACGAACATTAGAGAAAAAAGGTTTTAAGATAAGAGTAACTTAAAACTGAAGGGAGGAGGTTGTGGAAAATCCAATTAGAATATTATTAATTCCCATCAACAAAAAGATCATAGTGTATAAGAAAATTAATAAGACTAAGGAGAGAAGAAAAATGAAAAGGAAACTTAAGAGTAAATTATTTATGAAGAAGGATTCTAACTATTAAAAGAAGGCATAAATGAGTAATAGATGGAGAAAGTTTAAAAAGGAATACAATTGATTCAAAAAATAAAGTTAATTAATACCAAAGAACCATTAGTTTTTATATATAAGCTTATTGAAATTATCTATAATTAGCATTCTGTAAATTGGTCTTAGCTCTTAAAGGAATAAATTGTAAGAAATCTTCCAGAGCTATTGGATATTTTTCTTTAGAAGAATGAGAAAAAAAGTTTTATTAGTGAAGGAATTAAAAAGGATCTTAAGTCAAAAATTTAAACTGGTTTAATGCTAGGAAGAAAAAGTATAATAGGAGGTCCAGAACTTGACTTCGTCTTAAGATACAGCTTGATGATACTGAAAAATATTCCAGATGGTAAATAAAGTGATTTCTTTGAATCTTTTTGCAAAATTATAAAAGTTGCTTAATGGGTGGTTGCTTTGTAGCGTGGTGATTAAGCTTCTGATACAAAGGCAATCTCTGCTATAAAGGATTTTTTCGTATGAGGACAAGGATGGACAAATGAAGAAGTCCAAAAGAAAACAATTTTTAGAATAAGAGTTCTAGACATTCTTGCATACGACCTAGCAAGGTAATACTCCTAAGTTAACTTTGAATAATTCTAAAATATTGTATTGAATGAAGAACTAGACTTAAGATTTAGAGCCTGCTTTCTCCTTAAGTATATGATAAAAAACCCTTAAGCAAGTAAAGAATTAATAGAGGACTCTTGTAAGCTTTTAGAACAATTATGCAATGATAAAGACTGGTAGATTCGATACTATGCTATGAAAGTGTTATTAGAACTAAGCTATGAAAATTACTAAGTAGCTAGTAATTACGGAGAGAGGATATTTCTATAAAAAAAGGATATTTTAAATTAAAATGCTAAAGAACATTAGATGATAATTGAATTATTAAATTATCCAGAACATGCTATTAAGCATACTTAAACCATAGAATAGAATTGAATAGCACTAAAAGGCATAACTAGTAGTATTTATTCAAATATGATATAACATTTAAAAAATGATATTTAGGATAAGATAGAATAGTATGTTAATTTGCAGTGCGCTCATAATCCTAGCTCATAGAGCTAGTTTGATCTCGAACAAGAAGTTTAAAATTTTTTAGATAATGAACAGAAATCAGGATTATTACTTCTAGGAAATTCTGGTTCAGGAAAATCGTTGTTTTTGAAATAATTATCTTTGAAGTATCTAGAGTAAAAGCACGAGTATTTACCTATATACGTATATCTTCCAAGCATATAAAACTGAGAGGATAATCTAATAGAAAATGCATTAAGAAACTATCGAATTGAAAAGAAAAATTTACTTTTAAGTAAAGTACTATTTTTGCTTGATGCATACGATGAGCTAGGATAGTACAAAGCTATAATAAATACTAATAAAATAACCATTAAATATCCTAATGCTAAATACATTATCACTTGTAGAATAAACAAAGCTTTAACAGTTTAAAACTATATACCTTTCTTTTGTCCCTGAAAGCGCGAAAAGGCATAGATATAAGAGTTAGAAGAACTGTATATTAAACCTTTTGATATAAGTTAAGTAGAGTAATATATACAGCTAGTTATAAAGAACTAGAGTAAAGAGAAAAATCAAAGTTTAAAGGAAAGCAAAAAATAAGAAATTGAAGCTTAAAAAGTATAAGAAGTAATGAAGTTTATTTAAAGCATTCCTGATCTAATGGAAATATTAAAAAATCCTTTCTTTTTATTCGTTTTCTTGAATGAATAAGAAATAAAAGAGTAGTAAAAGAATGCAACTGACTAAAGAATATAAAAAGCTAAAATATATGAAACTTTAATAAGTAAATGAAATAAAAAAGCCATTGAAAAATTGGGGAGCTAATATTCAAAATTTGAGCAAAAAAATTGATAGATAAGGCTTTTTGATGAAATTTAGATAAAAGCCTCTTGGGAACTGCTAAACAAGTAGATAGATGTGAAAGATTTTTAGGAAGTAAACACAGAATGAATAAAGCAATTCATTGAGAAGTAAAACCATATAGGATGTCTAATTGAAATAAAAGAGGAAAACTAAAAAAAACGGCTTGAGTTCATACATCCATCTATAAGAAATTTCTTTATAGCTAAGAATGTTGTTGATCTAGTACTAAAATTAGGTAAAAACATACGCTCACTTGAAACACATAATTTAAATAATATTTCGATAGTAGATCATAAGGAAATACTATAGTTTATAAAGGGGATAAATAGTTCATAGGAGATGTAATTAAATCTATTAAATATAGTTTAAGAGACAAGGGTAAATAAGAATTTATAAAATGCCGCAGCTAACTGTATAACAATATTGAAGTATATGGATTTTTAGTTTATTCAATAGTCTCTAGAAGGAATATGGATACCTGGAGCAGATTTGAGTAATACAGTTTTTGATGAATGCAACCTGAGTAATACAAATTTGATTAAAGTAAATTTTAGTAGAGCAAAGCTAAGAAATTGTAAATTTGATAATGCGAAAATAGACTAAATTGAGACTGATTAAATGCCTATATCTGAAGGGAATACTAATTTTGTAGATTGGATTGGGAAATATACTTAAAATCTCTAGAATTAAAAGACATTTACTATAGACGATATTCAGCTGATATTAAAATAAAACGGTGCAGGGTAAGATATAAAATGTTAAATAAGAATATATGACTATAAATAATTAATTCCAGATAAAAAACATCTAAGTAGCTTGAAAATTTTAGGTGAAGGTGGATAAGGAATCGTTTATCTAATTAAAATAGATGGATCTGACTATGCTCTTAAAATGATGAACTAAAAGGGAAGCCTTTAGAGCTTGATAGATTCTTTCTACCTTGAATGCAAAGCTCTCTTATAAGTAAACAACTAAAGAGTTTTAAAGCTAGTAGGAGTTTCATTTGATACTTCAGTAGAGGGAGATTACTCTTTTTGTCTAATAACTGACTATATGCCTAAAGGAAGCCTATACTCAGTAATTCAAAATAATCAGCTTTTCCTAGAATTCAAAAATGATCCACCTTAAAGATTCTATAGAAAGCTTAATTTATTGAGCTAGATAGCTGAAGGCTTGTAGGCAATTCATGCCAGAGGTTTAATTCATAGAGACATGAAATCTCTAAATATTCTACTGGATGACTCGGATTCTCCTAAAATAGCTGATCTTGGATTATTACATGAATCTAGTATCAAAACAACTATAAATTAAAGAGGTTCTCTTCAATGAATGGCTCCTGAAATATATAAAAGTGAAGTAAGTTAAAAGAGTGACATTTGGTCTTTAGCTTGCATAGCTGTAGAAATATTTAATGAATAATTACCTTTTCCAGATATAGATAACTTATATGAACTCGACTAGGCAGTTTGCCACCAGAAAAGAATCCCTTAATTTTCAGATGAAATTAATTAAGAGGCAGAATTAGCTTAACTATTGAACTAAAGCTTTAGCTTTGAGTAAAACGATAGGCCTGATATTTAAAGCTTCAAAAAATAGATAGACTCAATAAAAGAAAAATGGAAACTTAAAATCTAGTATCAATAAGGGAATCAATAAGACAATCAAATAGTAAATTCATAAAAATTTGACTTGATTTAAGGTTAACAAGCTAACGAGGTAGAAGACTAATCATAATGAAACATGGTGGAAGAAGAATTTTAAATAGAGTAGACTATGAATTTAGATATAAATAAAATGGAAGAGAAAAAGAGTTGAAGAGGAGAATAATAACATGACACTATCTTATTATTTAATCTTTTTGTAACTTAACTCATTTTTCTTGCTCTTAGCTTAAACTTATTCCGTTAAAATCTCATTGTGATAAGATAAAGATTTCTATAAAGATATTAGTAACTTTTAAGAAAAAGCTAAACCAAGCGCTACAAATCTATTAAGCATGTAACTTGATTATAAAAGCTTTAATGGTTAGTATCCAATAAATTAGATTATATCTAAGCATTTTAAAGTTACCAAAGACTATAAAAGATAAAATTGATTAATTTAAATTAAAGGAAGGCTTAACAGAGTTAAATAGGTTAAGCTTTTGATTTATACCACTCAATCAACTTTAATATTTATACATTAGTAAGATTATAAGGATTAAGCTGAATTTTATTCGGTTGCTTCTTAATCTTTCACCTTATTATTTTTTTCCTTTACTTCATAAGCAAAATTTCTTAGTGAGAGTTTAGATTTATTCTAAGGTACTAGCCTAAAAGCTATTAACCAGAATAAAGATTTATTATAGATAAGTAGTTTCTTCTTTACCCAACTGAACTGAGATTGATTATAAGCCTAAGTTATGTCAGTTACTTGTAGATAAAAGGTAGAAATGATAGTTTTTAACCCTGATCTAGTTTCTGCATTATAATAGAGATTGCTTTGTATAGTAATGGATATTAAAACTAAAGTATCCATTAGTATCTTACAAAGACAAATCTATTTAAAAGCAAGAGTAATATTAGGAAACTAGATTACCTCTTACTCAAGCAATAATACCCTTAGATTATATAAAGGGAAGAAGCAGAAAAGGGAGATAATAAAGCTAATTATATTTGAGGCAGAAGTTAGCAATCTCTATGACGTGACATAGAGATTGACAGAAGAAGGGTGACTTTAAGAGTTGGATAAATTGAGTAGAAGAAATTGATCAATTATAATAAATTTGAGGATTTCATTAATAGTCTTCAAATATAAGACTAAGACTGAATTGCCAACCTTAGCAGGAGGATAGAAATCTTAAAAAGAGGAGTTTAATTAAAGAAAGCTAGCATTCTTACTCTTCCAGTTCTTTAATTATTCAAAGATAATAATAAATTCAAGCATTTAGACTTAAAAGGGTGTAGAAGTATAGAAGAAAAGGCAGATTGAAATAGCTAAAAATAGGCAAGAATAAGAGCATAAATAAAGGAAGAAGAAAGATCTTTAGTACTGAAAAGTAAAAATGAAGCTAGTCTAAGATTCGTATGAAAGCTATAGTAACAGTCTTAAAACTACCTTAGCTAGAATGATTAAGATACCGCTAAAAAAAGTATAAGGAAATAACTGAATTAAGTAAGAAATGCTAAAGGCTAGTCATTTAACTTTTTGAATCAAACCGTAAATAGCCTTGCTTTAAGTTCAATCTCTTGAGCTAATGTCAAACTTAAAAGCGTTAAATTTGCCCTAATGGATATAACTAAAAGAAGTTAAGATGAAAGTACAAAGGAAGGGATAAGATGTTTAATAGCAATGAAGGAAGTGAACTTTCTGGTAGTGGATATGATAGTATTATCTAAACAAGATAACTCAGTTTATAAGATCTCAATGATTAGATGCTCATTATTTAGAAGAAGCATGATAGTATTAGGATTGACTTATTATTCTTCAGTTTAATAGTTAGTTGAAAGTAAAATCTAGAATATCTACTTAAGAGTTTAAACAAGAGAACATTCTAGTCTAACATAATGAAATGCTAATTATAAAGCCTGGTAGCTTTAGTATAAATCAAAGATACTAAAGATTATCCTTGGATTATATATCTAGATATATAAAGATAAATGATGGGCAAGTAAAGCTATTATTTATCTAATGGATAGTATGTATCTATGCACTTAGAAAAGAAGAGTGATCTTAAGAGAGTTATTGATGCTTTCTATCTGGAGAGTAAAGCTATTTTATAGTAGCTATTTGAGAATTTTAAGCTTAAAGGAAATTCATTAGATATCCTCAGAAACTATTGCTTGCTTCTCTTCTAACTGATAATTTATAAAGAAGGCTTATAATCAATCTTGCATCTAGCTCTATCTTTGAAAAACTAGAGTCTAAAAACTCAGTCCCTCAGTTTCTATTAAGCATGCTTTCTTTTATTGATTAAATAGGACAAAGAAAAATAAATATACTAGCTAAGACCAGATAGTTGGTTAAGGTAATAAAAGGGAATAGCTATATTGTAAGCTTTAGTAGTGCTTAGGAAAGGTACTAGAGTAATTAAACGTTTAAAGTAAAATTCAACTATCAACTACTTACTACCTTTATAACCTATAAATTCAAAAGGTACTAAACTAAAGAAATAAAACAACAGCAACCAACCCAGCTAAAATCACTATCCACTACTAGAGATTGTAGTATTACCATCTTTAAGCTTCTAACTAATTTAGCTGACCATTCTACAGCCTATCGCTAAAAGCTAAGTAGCCTTTATAGTTCTCAATTTTCCTAGTCATTACTTAAGAAGGAGACTTACTTTCTTAAAACATGTCCAGAGTCTACTAATAAAAGTAACTCTAAGTATTATCTTTGAATAGAAGCCAAACAGGTAAAGAACTCACTATAGTAAGAACGATAATTAGCTACCTACTAAAACCAAACAAAGAAGACTGCAGCTTATAGTGCTAAATTCTAAAGAAATGGATACAAAAAGCTAAACTAATCAATTGAATAGAATCAAGCTCAAGAATGCTAAAAAGCAGAAAGTTACCCATTTTATGCTATAATTAGATTGATTAAGATACAAAAGAACAGTAGAAAGGAATAAGGATAACAAACTAGAAAAGATAAGAGAGAAAGAAAGTACAGCTTAGTCAATTGCATAATCTAAAGTAGC
This sequence comes from Loxodes magnus, assembly GCA_946699065.1. Classification (NCBI taxonomy): domain Eukaryota; phylum Ciliophora; class Karyorelictea; order Loxodida; family Loxodidae; genus Loxodes; species Loxodes magnus. Next base: position 149,157 of record CAMPDV010000389.1, read on the forward strand.
AATTTAATGTATAGTTAAAAGAAAGAAAGGTACTATACTAGAAAAACTAACTTCAAATCCTAAAATGTTTATCACTCTCATACTCTAACTGACTATATTGATAGAAACAAAACAGAAGAAGGTAAGATAGAAATGCAGATTTAAGAAGGAGATTCAAAAAATAAGATAACTGGTTCAAATAATGCATCTATAAGCAATATCTAAAGACTAAGGGTTATCTGCTCTAATACCTAAGTAAAACACTTGGATTCATAATCTCTTCTCATATCACTAAGAAACAGTAAGACGCTGAAAAGGATAGAGCATCTTAAAAGCGTTTTGAAGGAGATCTGCTAATAGTAATGAAATAAGATAAATTGTCAGAAATCTATCAAACAAGAATAAGCAGGGTGCGCTTAACCAATCACATTAAAACCATTATAGTAGAAGTTAATTCTAAAATCCTAGAAATCATAAGGCTTTAATAATAGTTATATTTATAATGGAGCTTTAAGCTAATAAAAATACATTTCTGGTTATTAAAGGGATTTAAAACACTAGTTCAGAGAACTAAAATAGAGTACACTTAAGTTAAAAAACTTGTTTAAGCATCTTCAGTTAAAGTAAAACTTGAAGCTAAAAGGTAAATTAGTGCTATTATATAAATTTAAGTTTCTTCTTCTATTCTATTCTGGTAAAACTAAAGGAAAAATTAAGAGGTCCTACTTAAAACGCCTTATGTAGGAAGTTAGTTTGAATTGAAGATTAAAAAAAATCATAAGGATATTAAAGGAAAAAAGCCCTTTAAAAGTATTAAAGAGAGATAATAAAGTGAGACTTTAATAGAAGTAAAATCTCACTTTAAATAGATGTAAATATTAAAAATTAAGAAATAGCTAATTGCTCTAAGAAGATAAAAAAGAGATGTTGAAACAATCTTAGTTAATAAGTATTATCCAGTATCAAAAAGTATAATAGCATTAAAATTAAATCGATATTGTTTTTTAAAAAAGCTAATAAAGTAAAATTAAAAATAATTAGTAAGATTACTAGCATATTAAGGTTTTCAATTCATTATAGATAATGAGTAGAAAATCCTAACAGAGATAGTAAGATTATTCAATGAGTATAGATAAACATTGGCTGTATAAATAGACTATAAAATATTTAGCTTACTTGGTACTTTTAGATAGAATTAGCGCCTAACTAAAGAAAAATAAAATCTCTTAGATGAAATCTTTAATAAGAAAATACTTCCTAATAAGTTAAAAGGTTAATTATTAATAAGCTTAAATATCCTTAATTTCAATTAATTAAATCAACTACCATAGAAGAGACCAATCTTAAGTATATCTTTACTTATAAGACAGAAAACAAAGTTACTTAAATTTACCACTTTTAGTTAATACACTATTAATATAACTAAGCATATATAATAAGGAATATCTTTAAGATACTAAAGATTTAGCTAATAAACTAATGTTTAGAATGTAAAATATAAGTAAGATATTATTAGCTTTCATCTTAAGTTATACAATCATAAATAAATTTAAATCTATATACAAAATAAGAAACTATGATAAATATATTGCTTTATAAAGAGTAATTTTTCTAGGCAATTCAGTAACACTAATGATATTCATTTTATTTATAAAATAAGATACATTATAGAAAACTAGTTACTACTGAGACACACAGAGAGTTTAATATAATTTATTAACAAAGTGCATAAATTCTTAAAAAAGCTTATAGAAAACAATAAAAGGATCATTTAAGTTTAAAGAAACAATCTCTATAATAGTGCAGATACTAGGTAAGGTTTAAAAACTATAATTTCTACTTTTATTCACTAGAAACTGACACAATTAAAGCTACTAAATAAATCCCAATTCAGCTAGGTAGAGAAGAAACTTCCTATCTAATATAGATCTGAAAACCAATTCAAATTTTAGGGTTATTCTTTCAGAATAACTATAACTCTTTTAACTAAGAAATGTTGCTAATAAAGTAAAGAAAATATATCATTAGTGAAAGATTAAGAAAAATCAAAGAAGTAAACAGCCAAATACTCTAATATCTAAATAAACTCTTTTTTATGTCATTTTAAAATATCATAATTTTGAGACTTTTTCAGTAGCATGGATTAATTTAATATATATATGAAGATATGAATTATATTTATACTCTTTTTAATTATATTTATATTCCCTGTAAGATAAGAGTGAAAAAAATCTGGTCTATTAATAGAAGTCATTTTTTCTTTACTTATTAAAAGCAAGCAAAATAAGATGCAAGTTATAGAAACATCTTTAGCTATGCAGCAATCATAGGTATTAAGCATTCTTTTCAGTTATTCTAATCTAGTAGGAACTAATAATTATTAGTATTCTCTACCATATAAAGTCTTAATTTACCTATAGAGAAAACTAGAAACATTTCTCAAATTGATGGAGTTAAAATCGACTCAAAAATATTTCTAAGCTCTATAGATTATTAAGAATTGGGCTAAATGCTTAATAACGTTCGATTTTTGTTTGGTTTCTTCAATTCATTTATATACATCCGATTTCTCTCTGTAGTTGGATTATTCGCTCTATCTCCTTTCCCCTCTTTTCTCCTGATCATATTCAGGATTTAGCCATAATTTTTTCTTATACATAATTCCTTGAAAGATGCATATTATTTTTCTAAGTTATTATGTTGTCTTTCTCCTTATTATTTCTCTTTTCAATAAGCTTTTTACTTTTTCTGAAGGAGTTTTAAAACTGTCGATATAATATTTTTCATTCCTACAATAGTCCATTTCTTCAAAATTGACTTAATTAATATTTCAGAGTGTATAAAAGAAGTATCTTCTTCTAGCTCTATTTTATATTCAATTACCCTTTCTTATTTTCTTATATTTTAGAATTTCAATTGCTTTTTAGCTGATTTTCTTCTTTTTTTCGTGTTAAAATACTAAATCTGTTTACTTCAAATATTAGGTCTAAATTTGACTGCTCTAATATTAGAGATAAGTGTTAAAAGGCATTCAGATTTCATTCTTAGACTATTAATTTTGATTATATGTTTTCTTTTATTTCAAGTTTCTCCATAAGCGTTTTTTATTTTCTTTAGTTTCTAAACCTTTTCCTGAAAAATTGCTAGTCATAGTTAAATTGTTGCTCAGTGGTGAAATAAGCAGTTTCCGAGTACAAAATATTTATGACCTATTCCCTAGACTTCTCTTATAGGGAGTCTCTGTTTAGTAGGAAACTTTAATCCAAATTTTTTCCCTCGCTCTAAAATTTCTAGATAGCCTCTTGCCCCCAATTTTTGGGACTATAAAATCTTAGCATATTCCTTCTTTTTTCCATTTGATTAGACTAAAACCTAATAATTAAAATAAGGAGCAATAGCATAGTTTTTATTTAGTAGTCTTGTAAATTCTTCCTTATTTAATAAGAATATAGGCAGAGAAGCATACAATTGATATAGTTAGCTGAATAACTAGATTTAGAAAGTAGAACATTTTCTTTCCTTTCTCTTACAGTTGAAAGAACTAATTTAAAAAAATGTATTAAGGAGTTAGATAGTAAGAAAGACAGCAGATGTAAAAGGACGCTTTTATAATGGAAAGTGATTCTTTAGTCAAAGTAACTTAAATTAGACTTAAATAATACCTGAGAAATTCAGTACTAAAATTAACTATATAGATTGCCATTTAAGAATTAGTGATTCTCTTCTTAAATTTATTTCAATTAACTTAAGGTAATGAGTTTTAATCAATAGTAAGGAAAGAGAAATGAATATACCTACAAATAGTTTAGATAATTAAAATTATATAATAAGATAGTATAATGTCATTATATTTCTCTTCAACTCTTTTTCTCTCCCACTTTTTTTATCTATAATTTTTTTAAATTCTTGGATTGAAATCCTAGTTTTGTCATGCTTTATTAAGCTTAACTTTTTTTTAGTTACTTATTTTTTTTTACTTAAAATTAAATTTTATTAAGTGGGAGTTTCTTACCCTAATTGGTTCCCACCTTAGTATTAGGTTTAAAGTTTCCACCTTTCTTTAATTGAATCTATCTATTTTTTAAAGAATTAAATATCAGGTCTATCATTTTATTCAAAGCTAAAGCATTGCTTTAATAACTTAACTAATTCTGGTTCTTAATTTATTCCATCTGAAAATTAAGGAATTCTTTTCTCTAAAAAAACCGCCTAATTAAGTTCAAATAAGCTATTTTTATCTGGAAAAGGTAGTTGCTCATTAAATATTTCTACAGCTATGCAAGCTAAAGACCAAATGTCACTCTTTTAACTTACTTCACTTTTATATATTTCAGGAGCCATTCATTGAAGAGAACCTCTTTAATTTATAGTTGTTTTGATACTAGATTCATGTAATAATCCAAGATCAGCTATTTTAGGAGAGTCCGAGTCATCCAGTAGAATATTTAGAGATTTCATGTCTCTATGAATTAAACCTCTGGCATGAATTGCCTACAAGCCTTCAGCTATATAGCTCAATAAATTAAGCTTTCTATAGAATCTTTAAGGAGAATCCTTTTTGAGTTCTGGAAGCAACTGATTATTTCGAATAACTTTAAATAAATTTCCTTTAGGCATATAATCAGTTATTAGACAAAAAGAGTAATCTCCTTCTACTAAAATATCAATTGATACTCCTACTAGCTTTAAAACTCTTTAGTTGTTTACTTATAAGAGAGCTTTGCATTCAAGGTAGAAAGAATCTATCAAGCTCTAAAGACCTCCCTTTTAGTTCATCATTTTAAGAGCATAGTCAGATCCATCTATTTTAATTAGATAAACGATTCCTTATCCACCTTGACCTAAAATTTTCAAGCTACTTAGATGTTTTTTATCTGGAATTAATTATTTATAGTCATATATTCTTATTTAACATTTTATATCTTTGCCTGCACCGTTTTAATATAATAGTTACCAAATATCATCTATAGTAAATGTCTTTTAATTCTAGAGATTTTAAGTATATTTCCCAATTCAATCTACAAAATTAGTATTCCCTTCAGATATAGGCATTTAATCAGTCTCGATTTAGTCTATTTTCGCATTATCAAATTTACAATTTCTTAGCTTTGCTCTACTAAAATTTACTTTAATCAAATTTGTATTACTCAGGTTGCATTCATCAAAAACTGTATTACTCAAATCTGCTCCAGGTATCCATATTCCTTCTAGAGACTATTGAATAAACTAAAAATCCATATACTTCAATATTGCTATACAGTTAGCTGCGGCATTTTATAAATTCTTATTTACCCTTGTCTCTTAAACTATATTTAATAGATTTAATTACATCTCCTATGAACTATTTATCCCCTTTATAAACTATAGTATTTCCTTATGATCTACTATAGAAATATTATTTAAATTATGTGTTTCAAGTGAGCGTATGTTTTTACCTAATTTTAGTACTAGATCAACAACATTCTTAGCTATAAAGAAATTTCTTATAGATGGATGTATGAACTCAAGCCGTTTTTTTTAGTTTTCCTCTTTTATTTCAATTAGACATCCTATATGGTTTTACTTCTCAATGAATTGCTTTATTCATTCTGTGTTTATTTCCTAAAAGTCTTTCACATCTATCTGCCTGTTTAGCAGTTCCCAAGAGGCTTTTATCTAAATTTCATTGAAAAGCTATAACTATTTTTCTATTTCTTTTTGATCTTTTTTTAAGTTAATTAATTTAGATTTCGTGTTCTTATTTCATTAATTTATTAATATCTCATATATTTTTGCTTTTTATGTTCTTTAGTCGGTTTCCTTTCTTAAGTTCTCTAATGTTTCGTTTTCACTCAAAACAATATATAAAAAGTAAGGGTTATTAATAACTTCCTCTAGATCAGGAATACTTTAAATAAACTTCATTACTTCTTATACTTTTTAAGCTTCAAATTCTTAATTTTTGCTTTCCTCACAACTTAAATTTTTAGCTTTGCTTTAGTTCTTTATGACTTGATTTATGTATTATTATATCTAATTCTTATCAAAAGGCTAAATGTATAACTATTCTAAATCTTATATTTATTATATTTAATTTTTATAAGAACAAAAATAATCTGCATAATCTTCAGCTTTTAAGGCATAGTTTGTTCTGCAACTAATGATATATTTAGCATAAGGATATTTAACACTTATTTTATTAGCAGTTATTATATTTATATACTATCCTAGTTCATCATATGCATCAAATAAAAACAGCATTTATCTATACCTCAATTTATCGTTAATCTCAATTTTAATATTCTCTATAGCATTTTATATTCAATTATCTTCAAAATTTTTAATTACCGGAAGATATACGTATATAGGTAAATACTCATGCTTTTACTCTAGATACTTCAATGCTAATTATTTCAAAAATAACGATTTTCCTGAACCAGAATTTCCTAGAAGTAATAATCCTGATTTCTGTTCATTATCTAAAAACTTCTAAACTTCTTTTTCCAGATCTAACTAATCCTATGAATTAGGTTTAGGAGCACACTGCAAATTAACATACTATCCTATCTTTTCTTAAATATCATTTTTTAAATTTTATATCATATTTGAATAGATACTACTAGTTATGCCTTTAAGTGCTATTCAATTCTATTCTATTGTTTGATCATGCAAAGTAACATGTTCTGGATAAATTAATAATTCTATTATCAGTTAATGCTCTTTTACATTTTGATTTAAACTTTCCCTTTTTGAGTTAAATATCTTCTCTTTGTAATTACTAGCTACTTAGTAATTTTCATAGCTTAGTTCTAATAACACTTTCATAGCATAGTATCGAATCTACCATTTTTATCATTGGATAATAGTTCTAAAAGCTTACAAGAGTCTTCTATTTATTCTTTGCTAGTTTTAGGGTTTTTTATCATGTACTTAAGAAGAAAGCAGGCTCTAAATCTTAAGTCTAGTTCTTCATTTAATACAATAGTTTAGAATTATTCAAAGTAAACTTAGGAGTATTACCTTGCTAGGTCATATGCAAGAATGTCTAGAACTCTTATTCTAAAAATTATTTTCTTTTGGACTTCTTCATTTGTTCACCCTTGTCCCCACATGAAAAAATCCTTTATAGTAGAGATCACCTAGATTTCAATAGCTTAAAATCCTAAGGACAAGACAACTACCCATTAAGCAAATTTTATAATCTTGCAAAATAGTTCAAAATTTTAATCTTGCTAGTTACTTGGAATATTTTCCAGTATCATCAAACTATATCTTAAGGCAAAGTCTAGTTCTAAACCTCCTATTATATCTTTCTTTATTAGCTTTAAACAAGCTTAAATCTGTTACATAAGAGTTTATTTTGTTCTTTCACTAATAAGTTTATTTTGTTCATCCTTCTTAAGTAACATATCCAATAACTCTGGAAGATTTCTTACAAGTTATCCTTTTAAGAGTTAAGACCAATCTAGAGAATTCTTATGACAGATAATTTCAATGAATTGATTAATAAAAACTAATGGATCACTGATATATATTAATTTATTTTAACAAATCAGTTGGATTCCTTGTTAAATTTTAGCTATCTACTACTCATTCATACCTTCTTTTAAGAGTTATCTTACTTTTAACTAAATTTGCTATATATTTGAATTTGCATCTATCTTTTATTTTACCTTTCTATTAAGCTGGTTAGAAAATGTATTTGCAGCTTTTAATTAATTTACTTGCGAACGACCACAACCTCCTCCCTTCAGTTTCATGATTTTCAAAACTTTAAGGTTCAATTATAAATTTAAAGATTTAGCTTCTAAACTAGAAATTATCTAAAGATTTTCTTCTGGAATGTTAAAATTGCTAAAATAGCTCTATCTATCACTAAGAATAACTTCTCTTCTCTATATCTTGAAAAGTTTATCTTCTTAAGCTTTGGTATAAGTTTCATTTCTTAAATTACTTGAAGTTCAGTACTAAATTGGCTCTAGTACCTTATATTAATTACTAATCTTGCCTTTTATAAGGGATTAACCAAACTAATCTTAAGGGTAGTTTTCTTATATAAAGCTGTTTGTCTAACTGTTGAACTAAGTATCATACCAATTTCTCAGATTCTAACTGAAACTTTTGCACTTCATGTTCTCAGTCAGCATTTTATTATCAATCTCCATTTGATGTTTAAAATTACTATACTTTGAGTGTTAAAAAGGAACGTGAAAGTACTAACAGCTTTCAGTTTAATAAGAATATAAAAATCTTAAGGAGGAATAATTAAGTAGCTCTAAGTAGCTATTTTCACTAGAACTAGTCCTTATAAATATAAGCTCTAGCTTAAAAACCGCTAAGGTAAAAATGGTGGCTCATGCTAGATACATTATAGTAAGAATTGAGATAATCCCTTATAGGGAAATTAGTAAAACAGTAGTGGTTAAATAGGAATAAAAGCTAAATAGACTCATTAATAATGTCTTAAGCATAATCCATTAAAAAAAGGACTTTTCTAGGGTTCTAAGTGAATAAAGGCTATTCTGAGTAAGAAAAAGCAAGGCGAAAGTAATCTCTAAGCTTTTAATTTAAATCTCAGTCTACTAAAGAGATTAAAAAGAAACTCAGCCATAGCAAGAGATTCCATGGATTAAGATAGCTATCTGTTTAAATTGTGCTAAATCTGAAGACTTTTAGCTCTTTTATACTAAATTAGCTTAAATTAAATTAAAAAAGAGTAAAAAATGTCTTAAGTAACCTTATACAACTTAAGCTTCTTAGTAAATCAGATTATCTTAGTGATACTAGGATTAAAAAGAAACGATAATAGCTCTAAGAAGGTAAAAAGATAGAAGTATAATTAAATTTAAATAAGTCATAAGATAATAGAGGAAACAGCTATCTAATCTAGTTTTGAAGAGTTGTAACCATTCTCTTTGTTTCATTGGCTCTGAAGAAATTAAACGATTATATAAATAAATTTATGTAAATGGAACTCTGAAAAATAGAAACTAATAAGTAACTTAAAATTTGTAATAGCTGTTGTTTGAAAAGGTAACTTAAAGATAGCTCAGAGTTTATTAAGTAAAGCAAGTCAAAAATAACATAAATAAGAGGCTCATTTATAAGCCTTAGATTTATTAGCCGATAAAATAAGAGTCAATGAATATAGTAGCTAACATTTCTAAAGGCTATCTTAATATAGCAATATAAGAGAATTAAACTGGATAATTCGGATGTAAAATATAGTTTAGAATGAAATCAACCTTCCTAATTAAGTAAGGTTAAAGCTTGATTGTCTTCTCTAATCGAGTTTAATATTTAGTATTATATATAAGTCTTTAGAATCAAACTAAAGCTAAATAGAAATCAAGAAAGGCTAAGAAAGTCTTAATTCATAACATTAATAAAAGAGAACTGGAAAGTAACTACCAAAAGAGGTTGCATTCTAAATATAAAGCTTAGAGTGAGTAAAGGAGATATTATCTTTAATATTTGTAGAAAACAATTTTATAGTAAAAAATGTAAACTTTCTTAATACTCCTAAAGAGGATTTTACTAAAAGACAATGCTTTACATAAGTTTGCTCTCAATTATTTTTTCTCAAACTATTTCTTAGTTTTATCTTTTTACTTATTTTAAGTTGAAGACCTCTCTAGCATCTTCACCTCTTATAAATATTTCTCAGTTTCAAACTTTAAATTTTTAAGCTCTTCTATTTATCAATGGAAATATTGAAAGTTTTCTTCTTTATACAAGCTAATAGCCAAACTAGTTATATTAGCTATTTGTATGTTTTAAAGTATTTAGATGTGTGATTTAATATATTTAAATAGAAAAATCTTCTTTAACTTTGTAGATCTAAGCTTAGCTTCTCACCTTTACTTTCAAAAGTCAAGCTCCTCTCTTTATAAGAAACTTCATTCTCTTATCCGAACTTATTTCAATAACTGTTTACTCACTCTTACTAATGAAACTTAGAATAAAGCCTTTTATCTATTTTTTTCATTTAGTTTTTCTAATTATATGATTCCTATCTCCTTGTTGTTTTGCTCGTGAAGTTATCATTAGAAGCTTTTTTATAAGTCTATCTTGTTTAATCTTTCTTCAAGTTAATTTTGACTAGATACTTCTGAGAACTTAGCAGATGAAGAACTTAAAATTATAGCTTCTAAATCATAAGCCAGTTAAGTCTTTATTATCTACTCCTGCTTTATTTTAATCCATGGTCCCCTTTATATCTATGATTGCCTCTTATCTTCTTCCTTTTATTCTGCTTGCAAATATCTTTGATACTTAAATCCTGATATTAGCAAGAATACATTTTGCCTTTTTAGTTAAGTATTATCCAAGGAAAAAGGAAAACCCTCTTCTCAGCCTTTCTAACTAATTAGTCTTTTAGTAAAGCTTACTAAGCAATCTCTAACAGCAGTAGCTTACTATTGTCTTAAGGATAATTGGAAATAAGGAGTAAAGCAGTTGGTAATATACAGCTTGCAGTTTCTAGATTATTACTATAACTAAGTATAATATGATAATGACTACCTTAAAGATACTAAAGATCTAGCTAATAAACTAATGCTTAGAGTACTCTTTAATTTATGAGTTCTGCAGCCGTAAAATTACTAAATTTCAAATCTAAGGTTCCTTTCTACTTTAATGAATATAATCCTGTCTCTTTTTCAATCTTCCAAAGCATTTACTTGTTGCTTGGTAAGTAAATATATTTGAACTTCTCTTTAAAGTTTAGTAAAGCTACTAGAGCTTTGGCTCTATTGCTTCGGTGCCTCCTTTTATATTTCTTTACTCCTTAATATACTAAATAGCAAAAGAGCTATTTCAAGTCTTAAAATAAGAATAGTTCTCTTCATCAAAAAATGCCTAGAATCTACAAAAATTAGGTTTAACTATTTGCTACTTTTCTTGGAAGCTACTAGTAGGGATAACAGACTATATATCGTACTTATAGGTTTAATCAAGTACTATAATATAATTTCCCAGCCTCTTAATAAAACTTCTAGTTATTCTTATTAAAGTTGTTGATATCCATGAACTACACTAAGCACTCCTCATTTTAGTCCTAAAATCAATAGTTTGCTGAGCACTTAATTTGGTAGTTGTTCTTTATATGGAAAATTGTTATTAGTTTATGCTATTCAGCTGTAAAAGATAGAGGATATTAGTATTGACTAGAACTTTTAAAGAAAACTTGATAGCTGATTAGATATTTAATAGCTTAAGATAGGGAAGGGTGATTTAAATAGATTTCATAGCAGCTATAAATAGATTTGTCCCTGTAAGATACTAATTAAGATATTAATGGATATTTTAGTTTTAATTACCTTTGCTCTAAGAAGCAATCTCTATAATAGTGCAGATACTAGGTAAGGGTTAAAAACTATCATTTCTAAACTCGTACTAAGAATTTTTGCTTATATAGTAAATAAAATTATTCATAAAGCGAAAGATTAAGAAAATTTAAAGAAACAAGCAATCAAATAATCTGATAAGCTAATTCTTTTCTGATGATAATTAAGAATATCTTGAAGCGACAAGAAAAGTTGAGTGTAAAGCTTTAAAAATAATTCTCACTATCTAATTGTAATAGATATGATGCAGTTATTCTAATCTTGTATTAATTAACTTCCACTGATGTTATCCAAGGTATTTCAAGTTTATAAAACTATTAAAATCCTATAGAATAAACTAGAAGTATATTAAAAGCTTATATCTATCTTCCCTTTTTGAAACTAGTCTTTTAAATTAGTTTATTCCTGTCATCAATGAATTAGATAACTAAGCAGACACAAAAGAAATTTTTTTTATAGATAGTGATTGTATAGCTTAAGTAACTTATCTTAGACTTAACTATCACCAATAAATCTCATTTTAAGATTGATGAATTAAGCAGATTTATCTCTATAAGTGCTGTCTTTAATAATTTATTTTATTTATATCTAAAATACTAAATTTTATCTAATAGCAAGTAAAAAGAATGAGATGGCTTATAAATAGCTTAGTTGATTTAAATTATGTAATAAGATAGTATAATGTCATTATATTTCTCTTCCACTCTTTTTCTATTCCTCTTCAATTTTCTCCATTTACTTAGTCTACTCTATTTTAACCTCTGCTTCTTCTATATTTTATTAGACTTAATCAAGTATTCTAATAGCTTAACTCTCTTATTAAGGCAAAAAATTATTTTAACTTTACTCATCTTATTTTTGAAACTCTTGGCTTTTAAGTTTCCACTTTTCTTTAATTGAATCTATCTATATTTTAAAGAATTAAATATCAGGTCTATCATTTTATTCAAAGCTAAAGCATTGCTTTAATAACTAAACTAATTCTGGTTCTTAATTTATTTCATCTAAAAATTAAGGAATTTCTTTATCTTTACAAACTGCTTAATTAAGTTCAAATAAGCTATTTTTATCTGGAAAAGGTAGTTGCTCATTAAATATTTCTACAGCTATGCAAGCTAAAGACCAAATATCACTCTTTTAACTTACTTTACTTTTATATATTTCAGGAGCCATTCATTGAGCAGAACCTCTTTAATTTATAGTTGTCTTAATACTTTATTCATGTAATAATCCAAGGTCAGAAATTTTAGGAGAATCCAAGTCATCCAGTAGAATATTTAGAGATTTCATGTCTCTATGAATTAAACCTCTGGCATGAATTGCCTACAAGCCTTCGGATATATAGCTCAATAAATTAAGTTTTCAAAAGAATCTCTAAGGAGGATTATTTTTGAATTCTGGAAATAACTGATTATTTTGAATAACTTAAAGTAAATTTCCTTTAGGCATATAATCAGTTATTAGACAAAAATAGTATTCTCCTTCTACTGAAGTATCAATTGATACTCCTACCAGCTTTAAAACTCTTTAGTTGTTTACTTATAAGAGTGCTTTACATTCAAGGTAGAAATTGTCTATCAAGCTCTAAAGACCTTCCTTTTAATTCATAATTTTAAGAGCATAATCAAATCCTTCAATATTAATGAGATAAACAGTTGCAAATCCACCTTTACCTAAAATTTTCAAGTTATTAATATGACTTTTATCTGGAATTAATTATTTATAGTCATGTATTCTTACTTAACATTTTATATCTTTGCCTGCACCATTTTAATATAATAGTTACCAAATATCATCTATAGTAGTTTTTTACTTTTAATTAATTTTGGTTTAGATATTATTTTGAGCTTAAGAATAAATTTTAGGCTCTTAATTTTTATATTTCCCAATCCAACCTACAAAATTAGTATTCCCTTCAGATATAGGCATTTAATCAGGCTCGATTTAGTCTATTTTCGCATTATCAAATTTACAATTTCTTAACTTTGCTTTACTAAAATTTACTTTAGTCAAATTTGCATTACTCAGGTTGCAATTATCAAAAAATGTATTACTCAAATCTGCTCCAGGTATCCATATTCCTTCTAGAGACTATTGAATAAACTAAAAATCCATATACTTCAGAATAGTTATGCAGTTAGTCGCTGCATTTGATAAGTTTTAATCTATCCTTGTTTCTTGAACTATCTTCAATAAGTTTTATTACATCTCCTTTGAACTATTTAACCCGCTTATAAAATCTAGTATTTCCTTATGATTTACTATCAAAATACTATTTAAATTATGAGTTTCTAGAGTTTCAAAATTATTTCCTAAATTCATCACTAGGTTTGTTATATCTTTAGCTATATAGAAATCTTTTATTGACGGATGTATAAACTCAAACCACTTTTTATTGTCTTACTCTTTTATTTGGATTAAGCATCCTAAATAATTTTAGTCCAAACTGAATTTATCTATTCACATTATATTTATTTCCTGAGATTTTTCCTTATCTAACTAACCGTCTAATAGGTCTCATATAGCTTATGATTAAATTTCATTAAAAAGCTAAATCTATTTTTCTATTTATTCTGAATTTTTTTATAAAGTAATCAGTTTAGATTTCGTGTTCTTTTCTCATTAATTTATTAAGATCTCGTATATTTTAGCTTTTTATACTCTTTAGTCTTTTTACTTTTTTAAGTTCTCTAGAGTTTCGTTTTCTTTGAAGAAAATATATAAAAAGTAAGGGTTATTAATAACATCCATTAGATCAGGAATACTTTAAATAAACTTAATTACTTCTTGTACATTTTAAGCTTCCTCTTAGCTTTATCCATTATTGACTAGATTTATGTATTATTCTATTTAACTTTTATCAAAAGGTTTAATATACAACTGTTCTAACTCTTATACCTACGCTCTTTCACCTCTTCAAGGACAAAAGTAAGTTTTATATCTATCTGCTATTAAGGCATAGTTGATTCTACAAGTGATAATGTATTTAGCATAAGGATATTATTATTATTATTTTAACTAAATGTAAAATTAAAGTTTGCATATCCTGGGTTTTCAACCAGGTTTCTGCTGACAAGTTTTTTTCCGTGGCTGTTCTTCATGACCTTTTTTAAAGTGGACGGCTACCACGAAGGATTCTCTTAGTTTCTTGTCCATAGTTTCTATTTATATATTCCTTACTCAGTAATCCAAAGTTTGTTTAAGTTTCTTCAGGTCCTTTATTCTTCATCGTACTTGAGTTATCTTCATTTCTTACAATGTCTTAGTAAATGATACAAAGATTAGCAGTACCAACAATTTTTATATCGTTTTTCTAATTTCTATTTTAAAAAAACTTTTTTCTCCAGCATCTCAATTCTTTTGTTTATGTTTGTATCATTTTTTTCTTAGATTTACTTTTCTTAATGTTGTATTTTGTGCTAATCTTCTTCTATGATCATTCTTTGTGATTAATTGAAGTTAGTTTACGACATTTTATAAAGTTAATTTTCTGCTACTACTGAGTTTTTAATCAGTTAACTTTTGAGAATTAGCAGTTCGTTATTTTAATCTTCTATGTAATTCATTAGCTCCCGGATTTTTTCTCCTTGATTAAATAATATCTTCATATTCTGCAATTTTTTCTTTCATTTTTTCGATTTCGCTTTGGAGTAAATTGTTATTTTTGGTTTCAGGGTTTTATTGTTCATTCGGACCAACCATTACTTTTCCCTCTGAAGACGAGCTAGATTCTATATCCTGTCTTTGTTTTTTTAGCTCCTCGTTCGTCATTTGTTTTCTTGTTTTTCTTTGTTATTTCTTAGAAAGACGAATGTTCTTCTCCATTTTTTTTAATATTTAGCATAAGGATATTTAACACTTATTTTATTAGTATTAATTATAGCTTTGTGCTGTCCTAGCTCATCATATGCGTCAAATAGAAACAGTACTTTTCTATATTTCAGCTTTTCATTCCCAATTTTACTTTCAATTTTGTATTACCTAAAAGCTTCGTCTATTAAATTATCTTTTCAGCCTTAAATACTTGGAAGATATACGTATATAGGTAAATACTCGTGCTTTTACTCTAGATACTTCAATGCTAATTATTACAAAAATAACGATTTTCCTGAACCAGAATTTCCTAGAAGCAATAATCCTGATTTCTGTTCATTATCTAAAAACTTCTAAACTTCATTTTCCAGATTTAACTAATCTTATGAATTTTGATTAGGAGCACAAAGCAAGCTAACATAAGATTCTCGTTTCTCATAAACCCCATCCCCTATTGATCTTTTCATATCTAAATAAATATCATTGCTTATACCTTTAACTGCTATTCAATTCTATTCTATTGTTTGATCATGCAAAGCAACATGTTCTGGATAAATTAATAATTCTATTATCAGTTAATGCTCTTTTACATTTTGATTTAAACTTTTCTATTTTGAGTTAAATATATTCTCTTTGCAAGTACTAGCGTCTTTGTAATTTTCTTAGCTTAGTTCTAATAACACTTTCATAGCATAGTATCGAATCTATCATTCTTTATCATTGGATAATAGCTCTAAAAGCTTGCAAGAGTCTTTTTTTAAATGTTTACTAGCTTTTTAATTTTTTATCATATGCTTTAGAAGAAAGCAGGCTCTAAATCTCAAGTCTAGTTCTTCATCCAATACAATAGTTTAGAATTATGCAAAATTATCTTTTTAGTATTACCTTGCTAGGTCATATGCAAGAATGTCTAGAATTCTTATTCTAAAAATTTTATTCTTTTATACTTCCTCATTTTTTCATCCCTGTCTTCATACGAAAAAATCCATTATGGAAGAGATCGCATAGTTATCATTAGCTTAATCTCCAAATTAGAAGACAATTATCTTTTAAGCAATTCTTATAATCCTACAAAATGGTTCAAAATTTTAATCTTGCTAGTTATTTGGAATATTTTCCAGTATCATCAAGCTATATCTTAAAGTGAAATCAAGCTCTGGGCCTCCAATCATATTTTTTCTTACTAGCTCTAAGGAAGTTTAAATCTTTTTCATAATATCTTATTTTGTTCCATCATAAATAAAATTATTTTACTCGTTCTTCTAAAAAAACATATCCAATAGCTCAGGAATGTTTCGGACAATTTATTCTTTTAAGAGCTAAGACCAGTCGGCATAATTATTATTATAGGCAAGTTCAATAAATTGGTTAATGAAAATTAGTGGATCATTGATATAGACTAATTTATTTTTATGAATCAGTTGCATTCCTTGTTAAATTTTAGCTATCTACTACTCATTTATGCCTTCTTTTAAGAGTTTAAATCCTTCTTAATAATCATTTAGTTCCTCAATTTAATTTAATTTGTGCTTCTCATCAAGTATATAATTTTAATTGGGTAATTTCATCTTTTAATTCTTCGAGCTACAACAACCTCCTCCCTTCAGTTTTGAGGTAAACTTAACTTAAAGCTTCTAGTTTTAATTGATTAGCACAGTTCTTTAAGCTTTATGATTAGACTCTTCAATATTACTAGAAATTCAGCGCTAAGCTTGTCAATGGTAGCTATTACTAAGGATCTTTAGAAGTGACTAACTAAGCTGGATTTAAAGATAGCCTGACTTATTAGAGTAACTAGCATAGCTATAAATTTGAGCAGCATGAATGATTCTCAGATCTTAATTGATCTAGCAATTTAAGTTAGAAACTCCAGATGCCATTTAGTTATTTTAGCTTCTTAGATTTAAAAATCAGTTATAAACAAAATTAAACGGCTTAATTAAGTTTAATTTAAACCCTAACTATATTTCTTTATTTCTAGCATTAATAGCAACCATCAAATCTTCTACCTTCACGTAGTAACCTCCATTATCCTACCTTCTATGAATATCCTTCAATTCTCTCTTTCTCACTCCTTTAATCAATCTTACATGATAAATAACTATAGCACTTATGATTTAAGTTGATAGTAGCTTGTCAGTATATCAGTACTAAGGTTCTAATAAATATCAGATTATACTTTAATAATTTTCATTCAGTGAGCAGAACTAAAATTATCTCTTAGACAGTTAATAAATCTAAAATAAGGTTAAATACATTTGACTATAACTCAGCTACTGGCTATTAATAAATAAGCAAGACATACATAAATTATAACTCTAGTAGTTAATAAAAAAGAGGTATATAAATAATAAACAAAGAGGATTATAAAGCGCGTAGCACTTCGTTGGCGCGCAGCTCTTTCAATATTAGTATTTAATATTAAGAAAAAAAATGCTCTCATGCTTCTTCTAGTCTAATGAGTCACACCAGCTTCTCCAAATGGGGAATCCACTTATTAAACATTACTCACAAGTCTTGAATCAAATGTTCAGTCTTCTTGGTAAAGGTCCAAATAAGAATTAGCTATTAAATCATTATTTAGAAGGTCCGTTAGTCAAACTATCGTACTGCTAGAGAAAATCCTCGGGGTAAGTTAGACTAGTCTCAACTGAGCTTATCCACTCTTTCCTGTGGTGGCATCTAGTGCGAGATTACTAGCAATGCAGTATACACCACCAGTCTTCCTACTAGTTCTCCTGACCACAGCCGACATCCATTTTATACTATATAATAATAAGATTGGTAAGCATCTCTATCCTTAGTATAATAAAAGGGATAATAAGTAACATTAAGGAGCCATAAGTTAATTCAAGAAATCATTTGCTAGTCTCTTAGAAATAGTTAACTTAGCTTTAGTATTATCTTTTCTTATCCTCTAGACATGAAATAAATCAAGTAGCTAATTAAATAAATAGGCTCAAAGATAAAGATAAACATGTAAGGTATATAGAGAGAACAATTCTGTTAAGACAGATCTAATCTTAACAAGAAGACTAAAAGAGAATACGAACTAAACATATTCTATAGAAAATTAACTCAATCAGTTATCACTTAGTTACTACAAAAATTCTTAATAGATTAAATTTATTCTACCAACTTCAAACCTTTCTGAGTTAAAATATAGCATAAATAAATCTCTTTAAAGATAGGTATTATAAGGTAATAAGAGAGATAGGCATAATATTATTAATTTTAAATACAGTTAGTCCTAGAATGAAAACAGCTTTCTGATCAAACTTTGAAGAATTCGTATATCTAAGTTGCAAAAATACTGATCAAACTATACAAGTTTAAGCCATCAGTTTGATATAAAAGGGATTTTAGAATATAACAAACCAAAAAAGTGCTTTTTAAACCATGATTCTTGCTGCTTTTTAAATCCATAGATACACATTAAGATTCATCAAATCAACTAATAATTTCAGTCTAAACTTAATGTTCAAATAATAAATTAATTACCCATCACAACTAAAGAAAAATCAACTCTCTTAAATGAAATCTTTAATAAGAAAATACTTCCTAATAAGTTAAAAGGGTTAATTATTAATAAGCTTAAATATCCTTAATTTCAATTAATTAAATCAACTACCATAGAAGAGACCAATCTTAAGTATATCTTTACTTATAAGACAGAAAACAAAGTTACTTAAATTTACCACTTTTAGTTAATAGACTATTAATATAACTAAGCATATATAATAAGGAATATCTTTAAGATACTAAAGATTTAGCTAATAAACTAATGTTTAGAATGTAAAATATAAGTAAGATATTATTAGCTTTCATCTTAAGTTATACAATCATAAATAAATTTAAATCTATATACAAAATAAGAACCTATGATAAATATATTGCTTTATAAAGAGTAATTTTTCTAGGCAATTCAGTAACACTAATGATATTCATTTTATTTATAAAATAAGATACATTATAGAAAACTAGTCACTACTGAGACACAGAGAGAGTTTAATATAATTTATTAACAATGTGCATAAAATCTTAAAAAAGCTTATAGAGAACAATAAAAATATTATCTAAGTGCTATCTAGCAAACTTCTATAAATTACTAAGGATAATATCTTCTTACTAATTTTAACTTCTAAATCCATTCAACTTATTAGTATTTGGTTACTTATTTTATTATTCTGGTTTTTCTGTATCACTTTTTCTCTTTATTTAGCTTAATTATCTCAGGTTTTTTTTTTCAGCTATAGCTTTACTTTTCTAAGACTATATTTGTCTTTGCTTAGAACTTTTTAGCGAAAGATTATTCTATTTTCTCTTAAAATATTTCTTCTAGTACATGTTATTCTATCCATTATATAGATTAGCCAAGTGAGAGAAAATCGACCTTATAAAAAAATATCAAAGTATTTACTAAGTAAACTGGATAAGGAAGAAAATTAAATGCTAGCTAGCAATGAAAAAAAAGTAGACATGTGGTTCTATTAGTCTGCTATTCTTTTTTTATTCCTCTGCAATCTAACCTCTTAGTTTATTAAAAGCTCAAGAACTTTTCCAAGTCTTAAAGTGAGAGACGACCATTTTATATAAGCTTGCTTAATATCAACAACATAGCTACTTTCCTTGCTGAACTAGGAGGATTAGCATACTTTGTATTTTACAGTTGGAAGGTAATTGCTGTTTGAGTAAGAGGTAATCTGAGTTTCTTAATAAAAGCTCTAGCTATTCTTATAATCGCTGCTGATATCCTAGACATAGCAACATTCCTAATTATCTAAAGAAACTAGAACAGATTGGACCATAGCTGTTACAATCCTCATCTTAGGTTTAAAGTCAAGAGTTGATTAGATACTTGATTGGATAGTTTTCCTTTACAGGAAAAAATCCTATTGGTAACAGCTATTTAGCTATTTAGCTATATAAGATAGAGGATATTAGTATTGACTAGAGCTTTTAATAAAAGACTTGATAGCTTATTGGATACTTAGTAGCTTAAGATCTGGAAGAGAGGTTTAAATTCATTTCATAGTAACTTTAAATAGATTTTTCCTTGTAAGATACTAGCTAAGATATTAATCGATAATTCAGCTTTAGTTGCCTTTGTTTTAAGAAACTATCTCTATAATAGTGCAGATACTAGTAAGGGTTAAAAAACATAACCTCTACCTTTATTTGCAAGTAACTGGCACGACTTAGTCTACTAAATCAATTTCAGCTTGACTAGGAAAAGAAGAAACTACTTATCTGTAATCAATCTTGATTCTGGTTAATAGATTTTAGGCCACTACCTTAGAATAAATCTAAGCCCTTCTAACTAAGAAATTTATTATATGGATATCTTATAAGGTGAAAGACTAAGAAAATCTGAAGAAACAAACAGTCAAATGTTCTAATAGTAAAACTAACTCTTTTCTTCCGGCAATTCTGAAGCTCTTTTAGTAGTAAGCATTAGTTTAATGATTTCACTAAGTTAATGTAAACAGAAATATGAATCTGAATCTTCTTGCTCCCATAATTTAAGTTTTCTGTGAGATGAGAAACTATCAAAATCTTGAGTTATATAGCAGTCTTAATTATATATCCCTCCCCACAGTCCTTTTAGTCTAGTAATTATTAGGTACCTCTAATATTATCCAGGGTATTCAAATCTAAGCAACTATCTCTATCCTATAGAATAACCCAGATGCACTTCACAAACTAATATCTACCTTTCCTTTCTCAAACCAGTCATTCGAAGTAACAAATACTTGTTATTAATGAGTAAGACTAGCAAGTAAAGCTAAATCTAGACTTAGCTAATATTCAAGAAAACTCACTATTAAGATCCTTTATATTAAACTGACTTATCTATAAAGACTTCTTCTTTAAACTATTTTAATTAGACTTAAAGTACTAAGTTTCAATCAATATCTAGATAAAACTAATTAGCAAGTGAATATCTTAACTGATTTTAATTATAAAATAAGATAGTATAATGTCTGTATATTGTCACCCTTTTTTCTCTTCCATATAACTTACCTCTTAATTCTTATTCTACACTAATTTAAATTCTACTTCTGTTTTATTTTATTAATCTTCTATGGTAGTAATTTATCTCTCTTAGTTCAAAGCAATCTTTTATGTACTTACCCCTTGGCTAATTTATTGATTCCCTTATTGAGGCTAAATTTTATATTTCCAGTTTTATTTTATTGAGTCTATCTATATTTTGAAGCTTCAAATATCAGGTCTACCGTTTTAGTCAAAATTGAAGCATTTTTGTAATAGCTCAACTAGTTCTGTCTCTTGATTAATTTCGTCTGAGAATTAAGGAATTTTTTTCTGGTGGCAAATTGCATCCATAAGTTAAATTTAGTTATCTTAGCCGGGAAAAGGTAGTTGCTCATTAAATATTTCTATGGCTATGCAAGCTAAAGATCAGATGTCACTCTTTTAACTTACTTCTTTTTTGAAAATTTCAGGGGCCATTCATTATGGTGTCCCTTTTGATTATATTGTTGTCTTAACACTTGATTCATGTAATAATCCAAGGTCAGAAATTTTGGGAGAATCCGAATCGTCTAGCAGTATATTTGGAGATTTCATGTCTCTATGAATTAAGCCTCTGGCATGAATTGCCTGTAAACCTTCAGCTATCTAGCTCAGCAAGTTAAGCTTTCTAAAGAATCTTTAAGGTGGATCCTTTTTGAATTCTAGGAATAACTGATTAGATTAAATTACTTAGTATAGGCTTCCTTTAGGCATATAATCAGTTATTAGACAAAAAGAGTAATCTCCTTTAACTGAAGTATCAATTGATACTCCAACCAGCTTTAAAACTCTTTAGTTATTTACTTGCAAGAGTGCTTTGCATTCATAGTAGAAAGAATCTATCAAGCTCTAAAGATTTCCCTTTTAGTTCATCATTTTGAGTGCATAGTCAGATCCTTCAATATTAATTAGATAAACAGTTGCATATCCACCTTAACCTAAAAATTTCAAGTTACTAAGGTGCTTTTTATCTGGGATTATTTCATTATAATTTCATAGCCTTATTTGAGATTTAATATCATAACCTGCACCGTTTTATTTTAATAGAAATTGAATATCATCCAGAGTAAGTTACCTTTTGATCTAGAGATTCGAAGTTTATTTCCCAATCCAATCTACAAAATTAGTATTCCCTTCAATTATAGGTATTTAATCAGACTTAATTTAGTCTATTAAGGCATTATCAAATTTGCAATTTCTTAGCGTTGCCCCTCTAAAATTTACTTTAATCAAGTTTGCATTACTAAAGTTGCATTCATCAAAAACTGAATTACTCAAATCTGCTCCAGATATCTATATTCCCTCTAGAGACTACTATATAAACTAAAAACCCATATACTTCAATATCGTAATACAGTTAGCTCCAGCATTTTATAAATTCCTATTTAAACTCGTTTCTTTAACTATCTCCAATAAAGTTGATTACACTTGCTATGAATCAGTAATCCCCTTTACAAACTATACTATTTCCATATGATCTACTATCGAAATCATATTAATAAAATGAGCTTCTAGATAGCTTATGTTGTTTTCTAAGTTTACCATTAGATTAGCAATATCCTTAGCTATAAAGTAATCTCTTATTGACGGATGTATAAACTCAAACCACTTTTTTTAGTTTTACTCTTTTATTTCAATTAGACATCCTATATGGTTTTAGTTCTCAGTGAATTGATTCATTCATTTTGTATTTATTTTCCAAAAGTTTTCCACGTCTATCTATCCATTTAGCAGTTCTCATGAGGCTTTTATCTAAATTTCATTAAAAAGCTTTATCTATTAATTTACCAAGTTATTGTCTTATCCCTAGATCTATAACTTCTCTTTGGTTCTCTCATTTCATTTGCTTACTAGAATTTCATATATTTTAGCTTTTTATGCTTTGTAATCATTTTCCTTCCTTAAGTACTCCAGTATTTCATTTTCACTTAAGAAGGTAAATAAAAAAAACGGGTTATTTATAACTTCTATTAGGTCAGGAATACCTTAAATAAACTTCATTACTTCTTATACTTTTTAAGCTTCATCCTTTGTATTTATACTTCGATTCTCCTCTTTACTCTACTTCCTTATGACTAGCTATATATACTCCTCTACTTAGCTTCTATCAAAAAGTTTAATATACAGTTCCTATAATCTCTATATCTACGCTCTTTCACTTTTATAAGGAGAAAAATAGTCTTTATAAGAATAAGCTGTAAAGGCGTAGTTGATTCTACATGTGATGATATACTTAGAATTAGGGTATTTTTGGCTTATTTTATTACTGTTTATTATAGCTTTATACGATCCTAGTTCATCATATGCATCAAGCAAAAACAGCACTAGTCTAAACCTCAGCTTTCTGTTTTTTTGAATTTGATATTTGTTAAAAGCATTTTCTATTAGATTATCCTCTCAGTTTGAAATGGTAGGAAGGTATACGTATATAGGTAAATACTCATGCTTTTGCTCTAGATACTTCAATGCTAGTTACTTCAAGAATAGCGATTTTCCTGAGCATGAGTTTCCTAGAAGTAGTAATCCTGATTTCTGTTCATTATCAAGAAACTTCTAAACTTCTTGTTCTAGATCTAAATATTCATTTGAGTTAGGACTAGGAGCACACTACAAGCTTACATACTATTCAATCTTATCCTAAATGTCGTCTTTCAAGTATCTAATCATATATGAGTAATCGCTCATATCTAAGCCTTTAAGAGTTAGTCAATTCTATTCTATGGTTTATGTAAGCAAAGTAAAATTTTCTTGGTCTAATAGTATTTCTATTATTAACTAATGCTCTTTAGTATTTAAATTTAAACTCTCTATTTTTAATTTAAATATCCTCTCTTTGTAATTACTAGCTACTTAGTTATTTTCAAGGCTTAGTTCTAATAATTATTTCATAGCATAGTATCGAATCTACCAGTCTTTATCATTACTCAATTATTCAAGAAATTAGCATGAGTTCTCTATTAATTCTTTGCTAGCTATAGGGTTCTTTATCATTTGCTTAAGGAGATAGCAGGCTCTAAATCTTAAGTCTAGTTCTTCATTCAATACAATAGTTTAGAATTATTCAAAATTAACTTAGGAGTATTACCTTGCTAGGTCATATGCAAGAATGTCTAGAACTCTTATTCTAAAAATTATTTTCTTTTGGACTTCTTCATTTGTTCATCCTTGTCCTCATACGAAAAAATCCTTTATAGCAGAGATCGCATTTATGTAATTTGCCTCTACTTCAAATGACAAGACTACTACCCATTTAGTAACTTTTATAAGTTTGCTAAAAGGTTCAAAATAATCATTTTATTGGTCTTCTGGAATATTTTCCAGTATCATCAAGCTGTATCTTAAGGCAAAGTCCAGTTCTGGACCTCCTATTATATTTTTTCTTACTAGCTTTAAACCTTTTTTTACTTTTTCCGTAAGATCTTTCTTTACTTCTTCACTAACAAAATTATTTTTCTCGTTCTTCTAAAGTAACAAATCCAAAAGCTCAGGTACATTTCTTACAGTTTACTCCTTTAAGAGTTAAGACCAATTTAGACAGTTCTTATGATAGACAATTTCAATAAGTTGGCTAATAAAAACTGCTGGATCGTGAATATTGACTAACTTATTTATTTGAATCAGTTGCATTCCTTACTACACTTTTGCCATCTACTACTCATGTATACCTTCTTTTAAGAGTTATAAACCTTCTTGATAACTCTTTTGCACTTAAGCTTCAAGAATTTATTTACTATCTCCAACTTTCTTTTATTTTCCCTACTTCAACTTTAACTTTGCTTATTACCTCTTTTTAGAGTTACCCCCACCGCCTCCCTTTAGTTTCATACTTTCCTAAACATAAAGCTTTAACTATTAGTTGATAGAATCAGCTTTCCAACTAGAAATTATCTAAAGATATTCTTATGGAAGATTAGTTTTGCTTAGCTTACACTTTGTATCTTTTAACCTTTTCGAATAGCCAAAGTAAGGCAATTTTTTAGTGAAGTATTATCATTTAACTCCTTGATAGCTCTGTAAAGAGATTTCAACCTAACGATCAGAATAGCTGTCCTTCTCTTGACTAGCTTTTCCCTCATAGCCTATGTAATCAGATTAGTTTCTTAATCTACTTGAGTTCCATTACTAAACTTACTCAAGTAGCTTATGCTCCTCATTAATGCTGCTTTTTATAATTGATTTACTAGGTTAGATCTAAAGATCAGTTTACTATACCAAACTACTAGTCTAGCTATATAACTGAGTACCATAACTGTAGCTCAGATCTTAACTAAAGTCTTCACTCTTCTATTTGTAAATTTCAGTCCTCATTTTATTATATTTCTAAGCTTCAAAACTATAAATCACTTGGAAAGCAAAACTAATGTACTTTAACTACTAGCAGCGTACTACAAACTAATAAGTATCTTAAAGAGGAGAAGGGAAGACTCTTAGTAGCTATTGATATCAGAGCTGTTACTTAAAAGATAGCATCACCAGCTTAAGACTATTAAGGAGAAAAAGGGTGGCCCATAAATAGTGACACTATAACCAGATTTGTGATAATCATTTATAAGGGAACTAGTAAGTCATAAGATATTAAGGAGATATGCAAGCTAAATAAGCTTGATAGTAATATCTTAAGAATAATCCATTTAATAAGCAAGATCTATCTAAGAAACCTAATTAAAAGGCTACAACTAAAACTAGTCTAAGTCTAGAATCTTTCCTAAAAACGTCAGAGAACTAAATATCAAGCTAATTAAATGGGATAGCACTAAGTGAGGAGGTTATAATACTAATGGGCTAACTCTTTGCTTTTAAATACAAACCTCAGTCTACCAAAAAGACTAAGGGAGAAGGAAGGATATTAATGTTTATAAAAAGATTGAAGAAAGTTTCACTTGGTAATTTATAAGTTGAAGGACAACCATATGATGATACCTTCATTTGATTAAGATATATCAATATTTTTTAGGAGGGAGGAAAATATATGATAGGTAGAAAGCAAGAAGGGTTTATGGAATCTTAAGTAACGACTAAAGATTTATGAGATAAATTAAAGAAATCTAAGAAAATAGTCAAGTCAAACATTAGCAAAGGCTCCTTAGATTAATTTGGTCATCTATATTTAAAATTAATCCACCAGAACAGTCTAAGATACTCAAATCTAAGCTACTAATTTTATCCTATAGAGCAAACAAAAAGCACTTACATGCTAAAATCTACTAAGCTCTATTAATCTGCTATATACATTTAAGAAGCTCTAAATTTAAGGCTACTTATCATAAAAGCTTTTAGTATCAACAAGCTACAAACTTAAAAGCTTGCTAGCACTTGATTTAGATCTAATTTACTATCCACTTTGATCTCTTATTTATATAAGGAAATCTATAGATACAGGTACATACAACTGATGTAGTTAGCTGAATAGCTAGAATTAGAAGTTATATGCATCTATTAAATCACCTCCTTCTTATTTTTAATTTGACTTGAAGTAAAAAATTTTGATAAGTAGCGAGCATAATTAGCCAATTTATAAAAGCAATAATAAAAAGTTAGTTAATGTCTCTACATTCCACTTCAACTATTTTTCTATCTATTTTTAGTTACCTTCAAATCCAAAGTCTTCTAGTCTTATTATCCTGTCTATATCTTATTTTATTAAGTTTTATCTCATTTTTTAACAGCTTTTGATTTTAACTTCAAAGATTGCTAACATGAATCTGTTCCTTGATTACAATGTGGATTAATTCCTAACCGTATGGCTTAAGGACTCCATTTTTTTTTGATAGAATCTATCTATTTTTTGAAATTTTAAATATCAGGTCTATCGTTTTAATCAAAACTAAAGCATTTCTGTAATAGCTTAACAAGTTCTGGCTCTTGATTAATTTCTATTGAGAATTAAGGAATTTTTTTCCGGTCGCAAATTTCTTCCATAATATCAAAATCCTTTTCTAAATCTGGAAAAGGTAGTTGTTCATTAAATATTTCTATGGCTATGCAAGCTAAAGCCCATATGTCACTCTTTTAACTTACTTCTTTTTTGAAAATTTCAGGGGCCATTCATTATGGTGTTCCCTTTGATTCCTTTGCTAACTTATTGCTTTATTCTAGTATTAACTCAAGGTCAGAAATTTTGGGAGATGCAAAATCGTCTAACAGTATATTTGGAGATTTCATGTCTCTATGAATAAAGCCTCTGGCATGAATTGCCTGTAAACCTTCAGCTATCTAGCTCAGCAAGTTAAGCTTTCTAAAGAATCTTTAAGGTGGATCCTTTTTGAATTCTAGGAATAACTGATTAGATTAAATTACGTAGAATAGGCTTCCTTTAGGCATATAATCAGTTATTAGACAAAAAGAGTAATCTCCTTTAACTGAAGTATCAATTGATACTCCAACCAGCTTTAAAACTCTTTAGTTATTTACTTGCAAGAGTGCTTTGCATTCATAGTAGAAAGAATCTATCAAGCTCTAAAGATTTCCCTTTTAGTTCATCATTTTGAGTGCGTAGTCAGATCCTTCAATTTTAATTAGGTAAACAGTTGCACATCCGCCCTTGCCTAGGATATCCAAGCTACTAAGAAACTAATTGTTTGGAATTATCTATGCATAATTTCATATCCTTATTTGAGCTGTTACATCCCAACCTGCACCGTTTTCTTATAAAAGTTGCCAAATATCATCTATAGTAAGTTAGTTCATATTTTAGCTTTCTTGATAAGAATTGCTAAGTTTATTATTGCTTACTTGCTGCTATTTTGCATATTTTCCAATCCAATGCAAATAATTAGTATTTCCTTAAATCGAGGGCATCTATCCAGAATTAATTAAATCTATTTTCGCATTATCAAATTTACAATTTTTTAGCTCTGCTCTACTAAAATTAACTTTGGTCAAATCTGCATTACTCAAGTTGCACTCATCAAAAGCTGAATCACTCAAATCAGCCCCAGATATTACTATTCCCTCTAGATTCTATTTAATAAAATTAAAATGCATATGCTTCAATATCGTTATACAGTTAGCTGCTGCCCTTTATAAGTTCTTATTCAACTTAGTTTCTTTAACAATCTCCAATAAACTCAGCATTATTTCCTTGGTACTATTTATCTCCTTTACAAGCTAGATTATTTCCTTTTTGTCTACTATTGAATACTTATTTATATTCAGGTTAATTAAGTTACTTTTATTTTTTTCTACATTAGATGCTATGTTTATAATATCCAGCGCTATGAAGTAATCTCTTATAGAAGGATGCATAAACTCAACCTACTTTTTTTGATTTTCCATTTTTATCTCAATCATGCATCCTATATGGTTTTAGCTCTCAGTCAATTGATTCATTCAATCTTCTTTTTGTTCAGAAGGTCCTTGCCAATTTTTCTAACCGTTTATTAGTTCCCATGAGGCATTTTTCTATATTTAATCGAAAAGCTTTTAGTATTAGATTTATTCGTTATGGTCCTTGCCTTAATTCTGTATTTTTTCTGCAGTTCTTTCGTTTCACTTTCTTTTTAAAGTTTGTAATATTTTAGCTTTTTATATACCTTAGCCAGTTCCTTAGCTTAAGTACTCCAGCATTTTCTGTTCACTCAAGAAAATGAACAAAAAGTAAAGGTTATTTATAATTTCCTTTAGGTCAGGAAGGTTTTAAATCTCTTCTATTATTAGCTAAGCATCATTTTTGTTTTCCTTCTCAATGACTAGCTATTTATATTATTCTATTTGACTTTCATCGAAAGGCTTAATGTACAACTGCTCTAGTTCTTATACCTACGCTATTTGCTATTTATAAGGACAAAAGTATTCTATATAGCTTTTAGTTTAAAAGGCGAAGCTGGTGTTACAAGTGATTATATACTTAATACTAGGATATTTAAGGCTTATTTGATTAATGCCTATTATATCTATATGCTATCCTAGCTCATCATATGCATCTAATAAGACAACTATCTTTCTAAACCTTAAATTTTCGTTATTCTCTATTTTGTACTTCTTTAACGCAGCTTCTATTAGCTTTTTTTCTCATTTTTTAATGGTAGGAAGGTATACGTATATAGGTAAATACTCATGCTATTGCTCCAGATAGCTCAATGCTAGTTACTTCAAGAATAGCGATTTTCCTGAGCATGCGTTTCCTAGAAGTAGTAATCCTGATTTCTGTTCATTATCAAGAAACTTCTAAACTTCTTGTTCTAGATCTAAATAGTCATTTGAATTAGGATTAGGAGCACACTACAAGCTTACATAATACTGCATCTTATCCTAAATATCCTCTCTTAAATCCTATATAGTGTCTTTATAAGAACTGCTAGCTATTCCTTTAAGCTCTAATCAATTCTAATCCATGGTTTATGTATACTAAGTGACATGTTCTGGATAAACCAACAGCTCTATGATAATCAAATGCTCTCTAGCATTTTAGTCCAAAATCTCCCTTTTTTATTTAAATACCTACTCTTTGTAATTACTAGCTACTTAGTTATTTTCAAGGCTTAGTTCTAATAATTATTTCATAGCATAGTATCGAATCTACCAGTCTTAATCATTACTCAATTATTCAAGAAATTAGCATGAGTTCTCTATTAATTCTTTGCTAGCTATAGGGTTCTTTATCATTTGCTTAAGGAGATAGCAGGCTCTAAATCTTAAGTCTAGTTCTTCATTCAATACAATAGTTTAGAATTATTCAAAATTAACTTAGGAGTATTACCTTGCTAGGTCATATGCAAGAATGTCTAGAACTCTTATTCTAAAAATTATTTTCTTTTGGACTTCTTCATTTGTTCATCCTTGTCCTCATACGAAAAAATCATTTATAGCAGAGATCGCATTTATGTCAGTTGCCTCTACTTCAAACGACAAGTCTAATACCCATAAAGCCATTTTTATAATCTTGTAGAATACTCCATAGTTTTCACTTTGTTTGTCTTCTGGAATATTTTCCAGTATCCACAAACTGTGTCTCAAGGTGAATTCTAGTTCTGGACCTCCTATTATTTTTTGATTAACATATTCATATCCTTCTTTTATTTTATCCATGAGGTCTTTCTTTATTTCACTTATAGAATTATTTTCCTCGTTCTACTAAAGTAACAAATCCAAAAGCTCAGGTACATTTCTTACAGTTTACTCCTTTAAGAGTTAAGACCAATTTAGACAGTTCTTATGATAGACAATTTCAATAAGTTGGCTAATAAAAACTGCTGGATCGCTGATATTGGTTAGCTTATTTTATTGGATCAACTCTATTCCTTGTTATACTTTTGCCATCTACTAATTATTTATGCCATCTTGCAAGAGTTATATCTCTTATGGTTCAATCTTTTTAACTTTTGGCTATGTTAATATGGCTTCTACTTGAGGTTCCTATAAGGTTTCCTGTTTTTACTCTTCTTGATTGCTTTACTTTTTTTGATCTTTTTACTCTTCTTGATCTTTTTACTCTTCTAGTTTATATTTTCCTGAACTTGATTCTTTATTCTTCGTGCAACAAGAACCTCCTCCCTTCAGTTTCATGGTATACTTAACTTAAAGCTTCTAGTTTTAATTGATCAGCTCAGTTCTTTATGCTATATGATAAGACTCCTTTGAGACATTACTAGAAGATCAGCATGAAACTTGTGGTAGTGTATTTTGATAGTCTTTTCTAAAGCTCTTTAGAGGTAACTAACTAATCTGGACTTGAAAATAGTTCTACTAAATAGAGTAATTAGTCTAGCTATAAAACTGGGTAGTATGAAGGTTTTTCAGAACTTAGCTAGCTTAACAGTATGAATTTTAAGCTTCTTGTAGCATTTTATTTTAACTGCCTTTTAAGGTTTCTAAATAAACTGGAAATAGAATTAAACAGCTTGAATAAGTTAGATATAAGCCATAGTTATTTTCCTTTAATTCTACCATCAAATCTTCTATCTCCATTCAGCGCTTAATTAACCTTCATTATCCTTGGTATTCTACCAAGAGTACCTGCCAACTTTCTTTTTCTCTCTGGCTATGTCAGTCTTACATGATAAATGGTTGGGCGTACTTTAAGTCAGCAGTATCTAGTTATATGTCTATACTAAGATATTGATAACTCTCAGGTTGCACTTTCCTGCTTTTCATTCAATGGACTGAACTAAAAAAAACTCCAGAAGGTAATGAATCTGGAGCAAGGCTAAGCACGTTTAATGATATAGGAACTAACTGGCTATGGGTAAATAAGCAAGCTTATTATAGATTTTGACTCTAGCAGGGAGTAAAAATGAGAGGTAGGATATGAGGGAATTGAGCTTAGTAAGTCGCTGGTATATTGAAAGGAGGATTAAATACAGTAATGAGTCACAAGTTGATCGTAGGTAAGCAATTGCTAGTCTTTTATAACTAAGCTTAGGTAAAATATCTTTCCTTACTCATTAGATAAGTAATAACTTAATTAGACAACCAAATCAAACTAGATTCAAGACTTAAGGATAGGCAAGACAGTTCTATAAAAATACTACTTAGACAGATCTAATTTTAATAAGAAGGGTAAGAAGCAAGAAGGTTAATAAAGCTAGGATCTCATTTAGTAGCTTACTTCATAAGGAGAAACTAATAAGGAATCTTTCCATCAGAAAGCTTGAAGCATAAAACTGAATGAGTAAGCAAAATTTGAGGTATAGATTACCCTTAACTAATCTACCTAAAGTTCATAATAATAGTATAGCAGTTTATCAAAGAGAAGTAAATATGATCTATAGATAAATGAACTCAAACAACTTAGTTGCAATAATACTAATCAAATTAAGCTAGTTTAAGCCATCAGATTGATAAAGTATTTTAGTACATAAAAAGCCAAAAAAGTTCTTTTCAGGTTAGAATTCTTGCTACTTTAGAAATCAAAATAGATACCAGTAAGTAATATTCAAATCGAATAGCAGTATCAGTCAGAACTTCAGCTACAAATCTCAAATTTACTACCCAATAAATTCAAGACTCAATGAAATGTAGAAGTACTAAGAACAATCATTTTCAAAAGATATTGAGACAAAGAGTCAAACATAAGATTCTAAATAACCTGGAATATTTAGATCGCTTAATTAACTAAGAAAGCTATAAATCCTATCAAAGACTAGTCAATTAATACACTATAGAATGGATAAAATTATGTGCCTATAGCTTAATATTTCAGATATACAATCCAATTTAGAAAGAAAGTGAGGGGTTTCCAATCGTAATAAAGGCTTATGATTGACTAAGCTTATCTAGGTTAAGGAGTATAATTTGATTTCATGAGATATGGAAATTGAAAAAACCAAGACATGATAGGAAAAATTTTAACCTTAGTTTGATTAAGAAATCTTGATTGAAAAAGTGAGTAATTAAAGAGAAGGCGACTTATACTCAAAGCAATTTAGAAAAATACTATATATAGAGATCAATCTTTATAGGAGACAGTTCAGACAAAATACAAGCACTATTAAGCATCAAAATAGGCTTTGATAACTGTATGAAGGTAGTCGAAGCTTTTAATCTTTATTTAAGAAACATTTCTTTGCAGCAATTAAACAGTTTAACAGTCTACATAATTTGAATCTGGTAGCAGTAATAAGAACATATTATTATCTGTCTATTTTAAGACGTTAAGTTAGTAATCAATTACAACGGGAACCGTATAAAAAGGCAAAATCAGCCTAAACATCTGCAGGTGTATGTGATCTCATTAGTACTTCTATTGATGAGTCTTTTACCTATAAAGCTATATTCTGTTATCTAAGTTTACTTTTATAGCTGTAAGCTTAGCCTGCTTACTAAGCTAGAAGTAAGCAACTTCCCTCAATATTTTCTTCTTTGGAGTTGCTCTATTTGATGGTTATCCATCTGTTATTTCAGTCGCTAAGCTAATTACCCTTTGTTAAGCTCTGCTTTTCTTCATTCTTACTCCGAATTTAATCTCCTAAGCATTCTCCCTCAGAATCTAGCGCTGATACTTAAATTGCCAAGCTGCAGAACTTTCTTTATATAGCATCATTTTAAGATGTAACTACCTTGCCAGAGTTAGAGGAACTAGATAGAAAGCATTTGATAGAACATACCTAGAGCTACTTCTGGAAGAATGCTTGGAGATTTATTTTGATCTGTCCTTTTCTCTTAACTTAGAGAGAGTAAGTGTTGGATTCAAGAGCTTGAGGAACTGTTGGAGATATTGAAGAGGAGTAAAGGAAAATCTAGTAAGTTGGATTAGTTCCGCAGTAGGAAGAAATCCAAAAAAGAATCATAGAGACAGAAGAGACCTTCATAAGCAAGAAGAATGATAGCCATCAAAGTGAGAAAACGGTAAAGGGTTCAGTCAAGATATGAAAAGAACAATCTGAACTAGAAGAAAACTCAGGGAAAGCAATCATTATATTGACTTCGAGTCTTAATAATATCAAAGGACACAAAGGCTTAAAATTAGTCTAGCTAAAAAACGGAAAAGAGAACTTAATTAAAATCTTATAATTAATCAGCGAAATAGAAGTAAAGGAAGATACTCAAATAAATCTGGTCTTAATTAGATGAATAAGGCAATTATGAGTATGCTATTTAAAGTCCTGGTATGTCTTTTAAAATAAACTCTAACTATGCGAATGCATAACGTGGAAAAGAAAATGCGCTTTAAAGCTCTAGGTGGTTAAGAGTAAGCGAAAGAATGTTTCTTATGGTTATTTAAAAAGATCAGAAAAGTTTAGCTGCCTTTTTAATAGTGGAAGCAGTTTATAGAGTGTAGACAGAGATGGTGCTAAGCGTTTGGAAGTCTTAAAGTATTTAACTAGATGAAAATTACGAATCGTTAAATAGTGGATCTAAGGATAGTTAGTCGAAAAAATGTAGTTAGATCTAAAAGAGCTAAGGGTTGGCTCAATGAGTATGTTCCTGAGCTAAAAGATCTTTTGAGATACATCATAATAGAAATGTAGACGAAGAATGATTTTACTCAGCTCTAAACTCATAAGAGCAAGAAACTTAATAATTTAATTATGAAACAATCAGCAGATATCATATTAGTACTATCCTGTAAAGGCAAGAAGTAAATGAAATGAAATCTGGCAATAAAAGTAGTAAGATATATAACCAGCTAAGCTAATAGGATCATAGAAACTAAATAAATGCAGCACACTTTAATAGAAGTGGGGAAAAAACAAGCTATCATGCTTACTGAATACTTTTAATAAATCTAAAATTAGGGATTGAAGCTAAATCTTCCCTACTTTTATGCAATAGCCAGCATTTTTATTATCTAAGAAGTCGATAAATGAGACAAATATAAAACAAATCGGAGATAAAGCTTCATATAGATAAGAGACTAATAAGGTATCTAGACTCATATAAGGTAGTAGTTTATTTTCCAGATAGTATATGCCTTTACTTCTTTTCTGCCATCTGACTATCTTCAGGTAGATAGTCCTTCTCTCAGAGATTACCATTACTTATCTGCAAGATAGTACATAAATGCTTTGTAAAGTTGCTAGTCCTTGCTAGGCTTTTGTATTATCATGCCTTTAACTTCATTTTCAGCTTCTGAAAGGTTGACAAGAAGAGTCCTAAACGAAGCTTCGTTAGATATAATATCTTAATGTGATTCAAGGCTAGTAATGACTTAATGGGGTACGAGACTACGTTAGGAAAGCTAGAAGTGCATTATACGTCTAGCTAAGTATGGGATGGAATGAGATGTCCAAATCCTAAACGAAGAGCTAGTTATAGATAACGATTAAGGGACAAGCATAGCTAATATTGGAGATAGATAAGGTATATTAGTCGTGTGGTTGAAAGAGGATTGGTAGTTTATCTGTTAGCTTTTAGTAATAAGACTATTCAAACTAAGGCTAAGTCGTTTTCTATGAGACTTATACAAGAAAAATCAAAGTACTAAGTTTGAAATGGGAACTTAAAAGCAGCACTACTTGCAGAGGTAGGCTATAATACATAAGCATAGGGTATTATTCTAAGCTTTCGGTAGAGATCATAAAAAAGTTTGAAGAGATCGCAGTAGAGTTAATCAGAAATCAGCAAATATTTGATTCTAACTTTAAAACTTTCTGAGCCATATATGAGATAGACCAGGGATAAGATAATATCTAAAGACTGATAGTCAGTAGCTTATCAACTAATCTTTCCTTCTCTTATAATAATGAAAGAGGATTGCTAAGAATCTCACAAAAGCTTCGCTCAATTTTGCTTAAGACTCTAAGGAGGAAAAAGCAAACTAGATTAAACTAAAATCTTCAAAATCCCTCAGTTACTCCCTCATAATTCCAAAGAGATACAAAGAAACAATCTTTACCTTATATCTTCTACACCATTTTAGCGATACCTTCATATAGGTTTTTGAAGACTAAGCTAAAACCAATAAATGGTGCTTAACATTCTTTGGTTAGAATCTTGAAAAACTAGACTATCGCTAAAATCCAGCTATCTGCACACCTGCTTTTGTCTATCTTATCAGCTAGTCCTGATAAAGCATTCGTTTTTATTCATTCTTCGTTGTTAATTAAACCAAGAGTTACGTAAATGAACCTTAAAAGGTATCTTGCTCAAGTTTTAGAGGTCTAATAAAAATCGCATTTCAAGGTGGATTAAAATGGATTACATCGTTTCAGTTATAAGCTGAGCGTTTTAAAAATGCCCCAAGGCCCAGGTAGTAAGAAGTAGCAAATCCAGTATCTAATACCTACTAGAGTCCGTTCTTGAACTGAGCGAGAGTAGCTTTCTTCATTTACCTTTGGCTAAAAAAAATGTAATGATTGTACTACAAGAGATAGACAAATTGATACAATGAAGCCAGAATGGTCGTCTTGATTTAAAGAGCTTTTTAGTCTTAAATATCCTATTATCTAGGATAAAGAAAGTTTTTACTCAAGCGACTCTTAAGAGTCAATGCTTACTATACCATAAATAACAGATTCCTTTGGTCAAATTATTCAAATACGGATATAAGTCTCCTGCAATTAATCTATTAGTAAATACATCCAATCCAACTGAAGTACTTTTCAACATCCTAATCGATTTCTATCCTGAATAACTCAGAGCTCTCATATTAATTATTATCTTTACTGGTATATAAGTGGATCTTACTTTCCAGAGCATCCATAAGCTTTATGAATTTCATTTCTATCACTTTGATTAAGCAGTTTAATACCTCCTCGTATTTTTGTTCTTAAACAAGAGTGATATCTCCTACCAGATCTTAACTATCTGATTAATGTACCTTTTTTATTAACGTACCTAGGGTTTGCGTTCTATTTTATTGAGTCAAAATCATATGTGTAAGAAAACACCCAACCACTATCCTCAAAACCTCCATACTTAGCTTCAATCTCCTTCATTCTAAGATTTTACTTTTATAAGTTAGTATCTTATTCATTAAGCTCAACTTAATAGCTTCAGCATTGCTATTAGTTCATCATTTTTCCTTGAATCCATACTTATTTTACCCTCATTCGATCTCAGTTTTACACTTTATTGATCGCTCAATTATTGGCTATCCTTTCCTTAGTATATGAGACTAAGATTCTTATTATTGTAGTCTCATGATGGTCTTTTTATATAGTCTTACTAGCTAGTAAGTAGGATTATCAGAGAATGAGCTCTTATCTTAATGGCATTAAGCATTCTAGACTCTTAATCATTTCTACTCATTCAGTACTAGCTTATAATCTAAAGTCGTTTAGTCTTAATAGCGTTAATTAGTTCAATTCTCTATTTTATACTGACTTTTACCGCCTCTACCTTCTATTATCTTAGCTAGATCTATAATGCATTCAATCTATGCTTATCCTAACCAAAATGATCAGGATGAATGGAAAGGTGTGATATATAAGATTAATCTCACTGGATATGTTATCAGTTGGTAGAATGAGTGCAAATCTGAATCTTACTTCTGCCTCCAGTTTAATACTCCTTATCAAAGCTTCTTTTCCCCTTTGAAGATGAGCTCCCATCTTCTACTGCACTCTATAGACATTTGCTTTAGTGTTCGCTCCTTCCAGCTTTACTTCCTTGCTTCAATAAGAGCTATTTAGCTCAAAACGCCTAGTCACCTCATTTCTTCCTCTTTAAGTAGCTTAGTCTTTTTACTTCTTTCATGTTCATACTACCAGTTTATTAGATTAGATGAACAATCTCTTTTGCTTGTTTTGAGATTAGTAAATAAATAAGGATAAAAGACTCGATAAGGGAGAAAATAGCTGAGGACTGAGAACGGATTAAGAGGATAAGGAAGAAAGAGAGTGAAGTGAAAGCTGAGGACAAACAACCGTCTGAGTGATTAAGGTTTGAAAGGAACTTTTTAACTTAAGTTAAGAAGGAAATGACTTAAAGCAGAAGGCTTAGCATAATATAAGTATGGATAGGTCTGAGATACTCTTCTCTTAGGGAAATTAGTTACGTAAATTAAAGAAGTAAAAGAGTAGAATTTGGAACTTCGGTACTGATTATTCTGGTTGCCAAGCATTGAATTAGACTAAAATAAAGATCAAGAAAGACTCTCTTTAAGAAGGAGATTATACTGGTCATGCTGAACTGAGAAGGAAGGGTAGAGCTTAATGAAAGGATTTGATGAATCAAGCAAGAAGGAAGAAGAGGATAAATAACGGGAAAGATACAGAACATTATTGATCCAACCGAGTTGAAAGCTATCTAAGTATAAGCTGAAGATTAACTGGCAAATCTTAGTGTATGACACAATAAGCACGAACAATATCCAGAAGTAGGAAGAGGCCAAATAGAATGTCCAATAACTCTAAAAGTAACTCAATTAAAAGATTGACACCAAAGCTAACTTAATTCATTAAAGTTTTTCAATATAAGAAGAGCTTTTCAAGCAAAGTCTGTCAAATTAAGAGTCAATTTTAAGTAAAATCCAGTTAATCACTCACTTTTTAAGGTCAAAGTAAAGAGCAAAAGCATATAAGATATAAGCTCACGTAAGTGGTTTAATTAACCATACGAGGACAATGAAATTGGGATAATAACCCTTAGCCTCTTGTCATCTAATTGTGTAGGTAGCATGTATGGGTTTGAATAAATAGCTTAATATGAGTAAGTAAGAGAGTAAGCTAGAGTAGCCTTAGATAGTCAAAAGTGTTAATAATAAACTTAGTGAAATGTTAAAAGTTCAGTGATCAGATTTCGTGTAATCCTCTGTATTGAACTCTTCTCAGAGTGAAGACCTAACCTGTAGCAGGGTCTGCCATACATTTGTAGTCAACTTGGCGCTTGGAGCAAAATGTGATGGGGAAGTTGCTTGGTATAACAAATCCTAAGTAAGCCCAGAACATGAACCAGCAAGTGTTACCGACTATGTTAATGTTACGGAACCAGAGGCTTAAAGTTGGATTTGGTTGAATAGCAACTCTTGGAATTCTTTTTAGCAATGGGTGCACCATTTTTATTATGTAAATCCTTAAAGCTATTTAACATCTAAATATCCTCTCAAATAAAGTCTATTTAAATACTTAATGGCTGTAAGTTAAAAAGGCAATAATGAAGTAAAAGGTAAGGGAAAGAAGGTAAGTGGAGTAATAGGGTTTATTACTATGCTAGTGATGTTTAATGTACTTGATGCTTAAGAGGGAATTTTGGCATATGTAGTAACTGAAAATCTGTCAGTTGAAGATAATAATAAAGCTATATCAGCATATCAAGATAGAAGTATAGGTTATACTGGAGAATCAGGAATTGGTAGTAAGGTTAAGATTAGGTAGTATATGTAAGAGCAATAGAGAGGAGATTGAAATTGCAATAGTAGTTTTAAGGTAAAAAGAGAAGAGTGGAGAGTAAGAAGCTCAAGGGGTAGAGTTACTATGCTGCAACTATTAAAGTTGCTATATGAAGTAGCAATGTTAACTGCAAGCTAGAAAGTCCTTTTGAGTCAGGACTGGAAGAAGGAAAGAAATCCTACTGATATTGATTGAATTTTGAAGAAAGAATCCTAGAGAAGATGATGAACTGTTAGAAGCAGTGATGTGTCAACCTTGAATCTTAAGATTCTGTTAATACATAACTATTGCTGTGTGGTGTAATGTTTGAAAAGTCACTAAGAAACCATAGAATGCCACAAATATCATAAAGGGAAAGTAATTTCACTAATGATAAAAGTTTATACCTCAAAATGGTAAAGAGTCAGCATTTGTATACTAAATTAGAATATCTAAAGCTTAGCGAAAGAGAAAGAAGGCAAAGAAATTTATAATTGGCGAACAAATCATACTAGCAGCAATAAGCATATTCAAGTAGCTCAACAGCATTTTAAAGTACTAAAAGGATTTTGGTATCTAAAAAGGCATCAAGGGGAGCATATCCCCAACTTAGAACAGGCTATCAAAACTTGAGTAAGCATGGCTTAAAGTGTTATGAAGTGCTAATTCGAATCTTACCTACTCTACAATATAAGGAAGAATTTTAGGGCTTGAATGGTAGAATAATGAAGTACTACAAATTGATCCTATGTATACATAAGACTAGTTAAGCAAAGACTCTCTTTAAGAGTTAGAATAATAAGAGCAAGTAAAGGTATACTAGTGCTTCTTCAAAGCTATTTAGTTAAACAGCAGTGAAAAATACGAATACCAGTTAGGCTCATTTCAATGAGTATAAATAAGGAGCTAAAAGCTATTATAAGGCATAGTAAGGTTATAAATACCGATTCTTGTAATACAATCAGTTACTGAAAGGGCTCATTCTACAAGTCTAAAGTCTTTTATATTATACGGGATTATTAAGCTAAATCCTACTGCTTTTATGCTATATATTGTAATTTTCTTCTTAACCTTCTAGAGTTAAGATTTTAGGCTCTTTCTTATCAATCCATTGTGTTAAGTCGATTTTTCAAATCGACCATCAGGGATTTTATCCCCCCTGTCTTATATCCTAGATAGGCTTCCTATGACTTCTTTGTTACATACTTTAACTGTACTTTCTCAAGACACTTTCGGCTTATTTCTTGTCAATCTGAGTCAACTTTCATATCATTAAAAGGAGTCTAAATAACTCAATAGACATAATAGCCAAAAAGCAGAATTAAGGTACTAGAGTAACATACTGAGAAACGCTGTTTGAAGCTTCAATCTAAATCCAAGCAAATCAGCAAAATAGGATGCAAAGGAAAGATCTAGAAAGTATGTAAGGTTAGGAAGAATCGACAGTAGTTGAAAGATAAGAGAGGAACTTCATATCTTATAGCTTATGAACAGATGAAGTATCTTTAAAGGAAAGGGAACTAGCATCGATTTTAGCAAAGAAAGGATAATAAAAATAACTTGGCTAGATTTAAAGCTTTATGCTTGTAATTTAATTAATAAAGTTAGGGTCAAAATGTAAAAAGCAATGTAGTATAATGATCAAGGAGATTAACTATATTATGAGGGAAACTACTAAGAAGCTGTTTAATGCTATAATTCTGCTATTTAGCTTGACCCTAATCTTGCTATAGCTTACAGTAGTAAAGGACTTTCACTCACAGGTATGGGTAAGTATGAGGAAGCTATCCAGTGCTATGATGCAGCAATTAAACTGGATCCTAATGATGCTATTACGTATAATAATAAAGGTCTTACGTTGATATACTAAGGGAAATATAATGAAGCTATCGAGAGCTTGAATATGGCGCTTCAAATTGAGCCAGGTTATGCGGCTGCTTACAACAATAAAGGAGATGCTTTTAACATGACAGGCAGATATAATGAGGCTATTGAATGCTTGAATACAGCTATAAAGCTTGAGCCTACTTATATAACTGCCTATATTAACAAAGGAGAGTCATTTAGTAAGCTTGGTAGGTATGAAGAAGAAGTAGAGTGTTACAACGTTTTGATTCAGATCAATCCTGATGATGCATCTGGCTATAATAATAAAGGAGCTGCTTTGAATAACATGGGAAGATATGCAGAAGCTATCGAATGCTTAAGCATAGCGAATCAACTCAATCCTAATCTCCCAAATCCATATAGACATAAGGGCTTTTCTCTATAATAGCAAGGGAAATATGAACAAGCCATCGAGAGCTATAATACAGCCATTCAGCTAAATCCTAGTTACGCAGACGCGCATTATAATAAAGGTATAGCTCTTAAAAGCTAAGGTAAGGATTAAGAAGCTCAAGAGTCATTTAGCATAGCTGTTAAGTTGAATCCCAATTTAGTAGTTCCATGATAGAGCTACAAGTAAGTATTAGACCCTCTAATTAAACATTTAATAAATAAGTATTAAATAGCCTCACTAAGGTCAAACACACAAGCCTTCTAGTTTCATAGGCTTATATCTATATAGGTCACTCTAGCTCTGCTTATCTTTAGTAATATGCTAAATAAAAGGAAGCAACTAGTCTAACTGACTTTATATGATTCTCTCTTTCTAATAATCTTCTATAAAGGGCTTGGAAAATCTTTCAGATCAAACGTAAATTTATCTAAAGCCCATTTTATATATCTTAGCTTGTATAATTAAGAGATGAACTCATAAGCTTGACTGTGTTGAAAGGAAGGATTCAAGGATAGTTCATCAGCTTTTTTTATATCTCAAATTTAGAAGAAAGTTCAGTCTTTATATAGAAGACAGTATATCATATAAGTATGTAGTTCCCTTGATGATATGAGGAATAAGCTAAGAAGCAAAATGACTATAAAGACATAAAATCGTAAATTCATGCTTAGAACTATATAAATTTAAGCCAAAGTCAACAATCTTTTCATACCTTTATAGTACTAGGAATCAGAATGTAAGGACATCATTAATACATCACGAGAAATAAGATTTATTTGGTCCGTAATCTTTTGTAAAATTATCGATCATACAAAGATATAAAAACGTAAGGTAAAAGTAGAGCAGTTATTATCATACGTATACTTCAGCTATGGTAACATTAATTATGCTTTCAAGTATTTAAAGAGATTATTTATTAAGAACTTCAAAATCAAAGCCTAATATTTAATAACTTAAGTTTATAAATTGTCATCAAGACTTACTCTCTTCTTTTCCCTTATCTTGAGATTAGTTTTCCATTTTCTGGTATAATAATTAGGTTTCCCCTTACTACTGGATTTATTGCTATGCTTGCTGAGGTTTTAATTCCTTTTACGATGTAAGATTTTGCTACACCTATTAAGTTCCCATCTACCTATTGCCTTATGTCTACCATTTCTGTTTTATTTAGTCTAATTACTTCTTAAAAGTCAAGATATCTGGTCTACTGTTTTGATCAAAACTAAGCACTACTTTAGTAGCTCTGCTAATTCTGGTTCTTATGTTATTTCACTTGAAAACTAGGGGATTCTTTTATCCATATAAATTTCTTTCATTATTTATAATGGAGAAGTTAAGTCTGGGAATGGTAAGGCTTCGTTAAAAATCTCAACTGCTATGCAAGCCAAAGCCCAAATGTCGCTCTTTTAGCATACTTTATTTTCGAAAAGCTCAGGAGCCATTCATTATGATGATCCTTTAGACTCTAATGTCGTTGTTACATTTGCTTCATTTA
Organism: Loxodes magnus; assembly: GCA_946699065.1. Taxonomy (NCBI): domain Eukaryota; phylum Ciliophora; class Karyorelictea; order Loxodida; family Loxodidae; genus Loxodes; species Loxodes magnus. Next base: position 191,778 of record CAMPDV010000389.1, read on the forward strand.
TTAATCCTAAGTCAGCTATTTTAGGAGAGTCGTTATCATCTAGCAGATGTTAAGTGATTTCATGTCTCTATGGATCAAATTTCTAGAATGGATTGCCATCAGTCCTTCAGCAATTTAGCTTAGCAGATTAAGCTTCTTGAAAACCCTTTTTTAAGGTTTAGTTTTAAAATCCTAAAATAACTAATTAGATTCAATGATTTTGAATAGATTCCCTTTTGATATGAAATCAGTTAAAAGGCAGAACGAATACTTATCTTCTTCACTATCATCAATTGCTACTCCTATTAGCCTTAAAACTCTTTAATGGTTGACAGACAGCAAAGCTTTGCATTCGAGATAATATTCATTAATTAGCTTCTAAAGATTTCTCTTTTAGGTCATTATCTTGAGAGCATAATCGTTTCCATCTATGTTTATTAGATATACAGTGCCAAATCCACCTTCACCTAAGACTGTTAGATTATTCAAGAACTGCTCATTTGGAATTAAATCTCTATATTTCCATATTCATACCTATGATCTATTATCATAACCTGCACCCTTTAACTTTAAGAATTCCCATATTTTTGGATTGAAATTTCCTTTTTAGGAATCACTAGTTTTGGATTCAATTTTACTGCTTTATTAAAGCACTCTAGTGCTTCATAATCCTACCATTAATCTAAAAGAACTTAACCTTTACAATGAATAGCTTCAGCATAGTCAGGTTTTAAATTTATAGCTATATTTAGACTTTCAATAGCTTCAGCATACAATCCTAGCTTATATAGTGCTAAGCCTTTATTCTTATGTGGATTAGCAAAACTGGGATTTATCTTTATAGCTTAATCACAACTCTCTATAGCTTCTTTATATTTTCCTAATTTATTAAGTATAAAAGCTTTATTATTATAAGAAGGAACTTTTAAAGGATCTATTTAAATAGCTATGTTGTAAGTTTCCACTGTTTCTTCAAATTTTCCTAATTCTTCCAATAAAAATGCTTTTTATTACTAGAATTAGTAAAGTTAGGGATCAAGTTATAAAGATTTGTTATAGTTGTCGAGTGTCTCTTATTTTTATCCTAATTTATCCAAAGCCAAACCTTTGTAGTAATAAGCATATCATAATTAAGAATCCAATTCTATTATTTTATCAAAACTTTCAGCTGCTTCCTAGTATTTTTATAACTGTATTAAAATAATTCCTTGCTAAAAATAAGCATCAGTATATTTAGGTTCTATTTCTATAGTTTTATAAAAGTATTCAATAGCTTCAGTGTATCTTTCCAATTCACTAAGGGCTTTTCCTATCTAGTAGTAGACATTTGCATTTTACGGATCTATTTCTATAATTTTGTTAAAGTTCTCAATTGCATCTTCATATTTTTTTAACTGTATCAAAGTAGTTCCTTTAAGATAGTAAGCACTAATATGCTTGGGATATAATTCAATAGTTTTATAAAAGTATTCAATAGCTTCATTGTATCTTTTCATTTCATTAAGGGCTTTTCCTATATAGTAGTAGGCATCTTCATTTTATGGGTCTATTTCTATAACTTTATTAAAGTTTTCAATTGCATCTTCATATTTTTTTAACTGCATTAAATTAATTCCTTTAAATGTGTAAGCATCAATACATTTGGGATCTATTTCAATAGCTTTGCTGTAGTTTTCAACTGCTTCAATGTTTAAGTTCAGTTCTTTAAGTGCCTTTCCTTTGTAGAAATAGGCATTTACATTTTACGGATTTAATTCTATAACTTTGTTTAAATTTTAAATAGATTCGTTTCATTTTCCCTGTTCTTATAGAGCTAATCCTATAAATAAGTAAGCGTTTGAATTCTTAGGATTTTTTTCAATAACTTTACTAAAAGCTTCTATAATTACTTGGTGCTTTCCTAACTTTATCTATTTTATAACTAGTTAATAATATTCAGAAATAGGTTTTGTCTTCTACTCAATACTTTTTTCAAAGCATTCGATTGCTTCAGTATAGTTTTCAAGTTCAAAAAGAGATAAACATTTGTACCAGTAAGAAATTTCATTATCTGGATTTAATTCTATGGCTTTATTGAAATACTCAATAGCTTCTTTGTGATACTTAAGATTTTATAGGGCAATTCCTTTTTAACGATAAACTTTATGATTTTTGGGATCGATACTTATAGCTTAATCCAGGCTTTCAATGGCCTTTTCTTATTAACCTTATTATATCAATATTTCTACTTCCTGTATAGTTACAGATCTCTGCCTCCTCTCATATTTCCTAATAACTAGTAAATCAAGCCAGATGGATAAATGTACTTAAAGGGTCAAATATCAAGGAATAACTGTTCAGTACAGAGCAGGAGATAAAAAGTATCTATAATCCGCTTTTTATAGCAAGGAGTGATGAAGTCAGGTAAGCTTCTCAATGTATTCCATTATTACTATCCCAAAAAACAAAAGTCAAGTACATATCAACAAGCTGACTTCCAGCAATTAGCATCAAAAATATTTCAGAAAGTAAACGAAAGTAAATTTGAAGTGGCTAGATTATTTTCGTTCTTTATCAATTAGAGCTCGCTTTAAAGCTCCTCTTTTATCGCTTTTCTCAATCATTCTGATTCAAAGTATCTTTAGCTGTCTTTACTGGTATTAGACTATAACTAAGTCTAATGGAGGAATTGAAAAGATATTTTTGTGTAAATATCTGAAGTTAAGGCATCTGAAAGCTACTTTTATATGATTATCTTTTTCTTTCCAACCAGTCAGACTTATTCCAGCATCCAAGCTAGTTAGTATAAAAAGCCTTCTCTTTATATTCCCTAAAAGCCTTTAGTTATTGTTCTCAACTTTGAGTATAACTAGGCTTTTTACTATTATGCTGAAAAGCCTAAAGTTATATCTCTAATTGATCTGTTAATTATCCTTCTTCAGTAGATGGTCTATTAGTAGTAGGACTTACTTATAGTGAGGTAGTAAATTAAGGCTGTTTATTAACTAGCATCGCATATTAATAGCTTCTGTTTCTTTAATCTCTAGTTCATATCACTAGAAGTAACCCCAATTAGATGCTTATTTCTTATATGATAAATAAGTCCTTAATGGGATTTTAACTCACAACTCTCAAGTTATAAGCTTACGCTACAAGGTCTCATAGTCTTATATCCTCATGCTTTACTAAACTACTTTTATTTTGGAATTCTCAGTTCAGATGTAAAGGAGCACACCTATAAGTAAGTCTATAAGGTTGACTAGTACTCATTTTTATCTCTCACTAGTAAAATGAAATAACGATCTCTTGTAATTATTAGTTCAGCTAGTTAAATAAATAAACTATAGCTAGGAAAATTGGTGGTAAAGCTAAATGCTTCTTAGCTTAAGTGACTTATAGTAGCAAATAATGACTAATGAAAGCCAATTCTTAGATATGTTATTGACTCCAATTTTTGTTTATTTTAAACTTAATTTAATTAGCCTTAAAATACTAGTTTTACTATACTAGGACCATTAATCTACTTTCCTCTCAACTAATTACTTAAGAACACATCCTTTGCTTCCAATATTGAGTCACTTTTCTTATTGGCTTAGTATTCAATGCTATTTATGCTTCTGCATCTTACTCTAGATAATGCCTTTACTCTATTAGCCCCTTTATCTATTTAAAAGCTAAGAAGACATTCGTTGAAGTGACTGATTCTTGGTATTTATCACTTGAGTCTTTTCACAATCCAAAGCGAGAAATCTCTATCATAGCAAGACTGTTTGCTTACATATATTCAGCATCCCTAGATTTGGCTAATCTATCCAGTATATTGTCTCTTAACGATATCTAGTAAGAACTTTGCAAAGTTCTCAGTATTCTCTGCTATAACTTAAAAGAGAGCAACATCATTGAGCAAAAGTCATAAGCAGATAGAAACTCCATCTAAGCAAATTTAATAAGCTACCTTTCTTCCAATAAGCTAAGTATGAGCTTATCTAGCTAAAGGATAAACTGAGTAGTATTAAGGAAGAGAAAGGGAAGTATTAGACTGTATAGAGAACTGGCATAGATAAACTAAGGATATTTAGTAAAAGAAACTCACTTTATATCTAAGGTAGCTTTAAAGCTATCTCTGAATGCTATAATAGCACCTTTCCATAGATAGGAGTATCATAGGTGTCATCTCATGAACAGGAAATGCCTTTAAAAAGAGATAAGTAACTGAATAAGATGCTTATAAAATCTAGCTTCAGATGTAAATCCATGTAGAGAAATATGAAACATAAGTAAGTCTGTAAGGATAATCTAGTCAATTCAATTTTACTTTCGTCTACTTTCTGAAACATATTTTTGATGCTAATTGCTGGAAGTCAACTTGTAGATATGTACTTGATTTTTGTTTTTTGGGATAGTAAGAATGGAATACATTGAGAAGCTTACCTGACTTCATCACTCCTTGCTATAAAAAGCGGATTATAGATACTTTTTATCTCCTGCTCTGTACTGAACAGTTATTCCTTGATATTTGTCCCCTTTAAGTACATTTATCCATCTGGTTTGATTTACTAGTTATTAGGAAATATGAGAGGAGGCAGAGATCTGTAACTATCCTTATACCTATACAGGAAGTAGAAACTAGAAGACTGAAGGAGCAGAAACTTAAATCTTGTCAAGTATAAAGGAGGAAAGAGACCCTTAACTGAACAGTACGTTAATAGCTGAAAATCCATTTTTAAGAAATAGAGAGAAAGAGGGATAAACTATTGGTTTCTGATAAAATAAAACTAAATGCCTTTGACTTTAAGATGTATAGTAACTGAAAAGCCTTATTTAAAAAGGCAGAAATACAGTTATTATAGAAATGTAGCAAGCTTAAATATTTCACAGCCAAGGCCAAAAATTGAGAAATGAAGGAAAGTGAGCTGAAGCTATAGAGTGGTTTAATAAAGCAATCGAGATAGACTCTAACTATTATGAGGCATATAATAGTAAAGGAGAAGCGTTACTTAGTTAGAATAAATCTGAAGAGGCTATTTAAAACTTCAGTAGAGCTTTAGAAATTGATCCTTAATATATTGCAGCTTATATTAATCTGGCAATAGCTTTGATTTAACTAGTCAAATATGAGGAAGCTATCGAGACTTTAGATGATGGTATAACAATAAATCCTAAAGGATATCCTCTATATTTCATGAAAGGAATGTTATTATAATTTCATAATAGATATAAAGAAGCTATTGAAAGCTTAGACTAAGCTATCAGTATAAATCCTAATTTTGCTACTTGCTGGATGAATAAAAGTTTTATTAATTTAATTTATTTAAAAGATGAAGATGAAGGAGCTAAAGATTTAGAAATAGCTTGCAAACTTGATCCTAAATAACTTGAAGCTTTTAATAATTTATTCAATCAACTAAGAGATTAAGAAAATTAAAAAATGTGTTCTTTAAATTTAAATTTTTAAATTAATTTAGACTTAACTAATTTTAATGAACATAATGAAAAAGGAATCTTTCTTACTAAGCTAGAAAAATATGAAGAGGCTCTAGAGAATTTCGATATAGCTATTGGAACTAATCCTTAAGATAAAACGTTTCGCTGTAATAAATGTGAAGCACTTATTTAGCTCTAAAGATGGAGTGAAGTGTTTGAGAATTTAAATTATGTTATTAACTAAGATCCTTAGTTTGTAAAAGCTTATATGATAAAAGGTTAAGTTTTGATGAAAATGAGGAATTAAAATGAAGCACTAGAGTAGTTTGAAAAAGTGATCAGCATCAATCCATAATTTGCTGAGGCTTATGTATAGAAAGGAGAAATATTGATATAATAAGGTTAATAAGAAAAGGCCATTGAAAGCCTGGATTAAGCTATAAGTATCGATCCCAAAAATCATAAAGTTTATCGTTAAAAAGGAATTGCCCTATAAAATCTTAAGTATCACAAAGAAGCTATTGAGTATTTCAATAAAGCCATAGAATTAAATCCAGATAATGAAATTTCTTACTGGTACAAAGGTTTATCTCTTTTTGAACTTGAAAACTATACTGAAGCAATCGAATGCTTTGAAAAAAGTATTGAGTAGAAGACAAAACCTATTTCTGAATATTATTAACTAGTTATAAAATAGATAAAGTTAGGAAAGCACCAAGTAATTATAGAAGCTTTTAGTAAAGTTATTGAAAAAAATCCTAAGAATTCAAACGCTTACTTATTTATAGGATTAACTCTATAAGAACAGGGAAAATGAAACGAATCTATTTAAAATTTAAACAAAGTTATAGAATTAAATCCGTAAAATGTAAATGCCTATTTCTACAAAGGAAAGGCACTTAAAGAACTGAACTTAAACATTGAAGCAGTTGAAAACTACAGCAAAGCTATTGAAATAGATCCCAAATGTATTGATGCTTACACATTTAAAGGAATTAATTTAATGCAGTTAAAAAAATATGAAGATGCAATTGAGAACTTTAATAAAGTTATAGAAATAGATCCATAAAATGAAGATGCCTACTACTATATAGGAAAAGCCCTTAGTGAAATGAAAAGATACAATGAAGCTATTGAATACTTTTATAAAACTATTGAATTATATCCCAAGCATATTAATGCTTACTATCTTAAAGGAACTACTTTGATACAGTTATAAAAATATGAAGATGCAATTGAGAACTTTAAAAAAATTATAGAAATAGATCCGTAAAATGCAAATGTCTACTACTAGATAGGAAAAGCCCTTAGTGAATTGGAAAGATACACTGAAGCTATTGAATACTTTTATAAAACTATAGAAATAGAACCTAAATATACTGATGCTTATTTTTAGCAAGGAATTATTTTAATACAGTTATAAAAATACTAGGAAGCAGCTGAAAGTTTTGATAAAATAATAGAATTGGATTCTTAATTATGATATGCTTATTACTATAAGGGAATTGTTTAATCCTGTCAAGAAAGGAATGAAGAGGCACTTGATAACTTCAACAAAGCTATATAGCTTGAACCTTAAATCTCTGTTGCCTATTTCAGGAAAGGAATTATGTTGATTAATTTAAAGAAGTTTGAAGAAGCAATCTAAGCCTTAAACATTGCTATTTAAATAAACCCTCAAGGTATTGATGCTTTTAACCTAAAAGCATCTGCACTTAATGAGCTAGAAAGATATAAAGAAGCTATTGAGTGTAGCGATCAAGCTATACTATTAAATCCTAATTTTGCTAATCCATATAAGCACAAAGGTTATGCACTCCATAAGCTAGAAAAAAATACTGAAGCGATCAAATTTCTTGATAAAGCAGTTAAGTTAAATCCTGCATACGCTTAAGCCCTTCAGTGTAAAGGTTAGATACTTTAAGACTAATGGTAGGATTATGAAGCATTTGAGTGCTTTAATAAAGCTGTAAAACTAGATCCAAAAATGGTGATTACTTAAAAAGAGTTTTCAATCCAAGATATATGGGAATTCTTAAAGACTAAGGGTGCAGGTTATGATAACAGATCATAGGTACGAATATGGAAATATAGAGATTTAATTCCAAATGAGCAGTTCTTGAATAATCTAACAGTCTTAGGTGAAGGTGGATTTGGCAAAGTCTATCTAATTAACCTAGAAGAAAATGACTATGCTCTCAAGATAATGACCTAAAAAGGAGATTCTAAGAACATGATAAATGACTTTTATCTCGAATGCAAAGCTTTATTATCAATAAACCATTAAAGAGTATTAAAACTGGTAGGAGTAGCAATTGATGACAGTGTAAAAGATTAATACTCGTTTTGCCTCTTAACTGATTTCATGCCTAAAGGGAATTTATACAAAATAATTTAATCTGATTAGTTATTTGAGGAGTTCTAAAGGGGAACTTAATTGAGATTTTACAAAAAGCTTACTCTATTAAGCTAAATTGCTTAAGGCCTGTAGGCTATCCATTTTAGAAATTTGATCCATAGAGACATAAAGGCACTTAATATTCTGCTAGATGAAAATGACTCTCCTAAAATAGCTGATTTAGGACTAATAAATGAAGCAAATGTAACTACGATTATTGATTTAAAAGGATCAACACAATGAATGGCACCTGAACTTTTCATATTCAAAGTAAGCTAAAAGAGTGATATTTGGTCTTTGGCTTGCTTAGCTATTGAGATTTTTAACGAAAGCTTACCTTTCCCAAATATAATATCGAGTTACGATGTCTATACTGCAATATACAATTAAAAGCAAATTCCTTAATTTTCAAATGAAATAACCTAAAGTCCAGAATTAACTGAATTACTAAAGTAATGCTTCAGCTTTGATCCGGACAGAAGACCAGATATCAAGACCTTTAAGAGATAGTTAGACTAAATAAAATTGACTTGTAAGCCAAAAGGTAACAAGATGATGGGATCTTAATAAGCATAGCAAAATTTTACATCATAATAGTAAATAAAACCTCAGCAAGTATAATAATAAAGCTTTGAGTAGTAAGGAGAAACTTAATTACTATTCTAGAAGATGGATAACTAATCTCAAGATAAGGGAAAAGAAGAGAATAAGTCATGACGATAACTTTTAAACTTAAATTAATAAATCAAAGTTTTTAATCTATGAGTTCTCTATTACCAATCTCTATATCAGATTGATAGTTTTGTATATTTTGCCATCTCTGGATATAGTCATTACGATAAAAGCTTCTCAAAGAGTATCTTAACTTTATCCTCAGTTCTATTTCCTTTTACTTGCAAGTAATCAAACAAAAACTTATTTGGAATATACTTTTTATAGTCCTAAGCATGAGTTTACCATTTTATGTCTTTACTTGTCATTTTAAGTGAATTCCGTATATCATCAAGCGAAGCTCATGGTAGTATACTCTCTTCTATATCAAGACTGGGTTGTCTTTCTAACGCAAGGTATACAAAAAGCTTAGGTATCAATTTCAAATTCTTCCTTTCAACTCCCTTAAGATGCAACTTGTAAAAGCTAAAGCATAGTTCTGTCTAATTGCTATTGTGATATCATAAGAATCAACTGAGACTTAGATCTATCCTTAGTGTGCTGCCTTTACTAAAGTAGAGTATGGAGTAATTGAAGGTGGAATCTTGGAGCTTTTTAAAAGACTTAGTAGGTAAAGAAAAGAGTCAACCGGCTTGATCAGGTTACTGCAATCTTTGCTTAGCTACTCTATCCCATTAGGATCTTTAAGACCCCTTAAGTACATCAAGGTAATCATTTTAAAGTGGCAAAGACAGTTGATCAAGGCTAGTTTGGCTAGTCACTTAGATTAAGGCTAGAAATTTATACTATGAACAACTGAATTAGCTACACTTGTGATGACTATAAAGCAAATCATAAGTTTAGATAGTCTGCATAGTTTGAAGAAGCTATAATTTGAACAATGGATATGCTCTATTAAGGAGAATCTAAGGAGACAAATAGACTCAATAATAAAAGGTTTTATCGAAGAAGGTTCGATCAAGAGGAAATAAGAATTTATATAAGGCATTCTTACCCAGTAGGAAAGGATTATAGAACTGATTCCAGTAAGCATAACTAACTATATAGGGAATTAACAAAAGTAAAAGAGCGAAATATTTCCTAAGAAAGACTAATATAACTCCGAATCAGCATAGAAGCAAACTTAAGAGGAACCAAAAAAAGATTAACTGATAGCATAAGCATGTGAAGGAGAAAAAAGAAGAGCAAGGGAATAAATAAAGATACGATTAATACTATTATAAAAAGACTTTATGATGGTAATAAATTCTAACTGATCTACTTAAGAAAATATGGAAGAAAAACTCAACTTATAGGAAGAAGAACTGAATGAGATAAAACAAAAAGGAAACATTTTATATTATTAAAGTTAAAACAGCAACTTGTGGTTAACTTAATAACTGTAGAACCATACTTACCTGTGGCTATATAATTGAACTACTAAATTGAGATTCAACTTAACAGCTATGCTAAAAGACTCTTGTGCTTCTTAAATCTTACCTTAACTTTTAAGAGCAAGGTCTTTATTATAACATGCGTCTGTTTAACTAGGACGGAGTTAAATGGCTACATTATAGTTCTCAATAGCTTCTGCATATTTTTCTTTCTATTGTAGGAAAAACTCTTATGCTTATATGGATTTGAAAGATTAGGATTACGTTGATTCTCTGTATTTAAGCATTTAATAGCTTCTGAATACCTTCCTACGCTAAAATGATAAGACAGTGGTTCAATATCTCCGATATTCGCGCTTGAAAATCTACTTGATACTATGAATTGAAAAGACAATAAAAAATACATAGTAAACAAGCTGTAGGATTTAGCTTGATAGCTTCTCTAAAGTATTTAACGACTTTGGACTTTGTTCAACGAGTTTTTTCATAACTGAATTTATTATAAGCATAGACATTTTTTGTCTTATTTACCAAGTTATAGCTTTTATACTCCTTACTTGAACTCGTTGAAAATATGGTTTTCACATATTAGTATTTTTACTGCTTATGAACTAAAGATGAAGCAAGAGCTTTGATTTGTCAACTCTTACTATTCTAATTCATAAAGATAGTCTTTGCTTAGCTAGGCTTTTATACTAATAGAATGGTTGGTACTATTCTAATAATGCCTATTATGGTACCAATATCCTTCCTTTAGATCATAGAGTATGTAAAATTTGAATAGATGTTTCTTAGTATTTTAAGTTGTGCTTTCTTAAGTCTAGCATATCATAAGTTGGGTATATACCCTAATTAAAGGATTTTAGATTCTTAAGCTCTTGTAGTACTGTAAATGCTGGTAATCAGCTTAGAAATGCTTTTGTATTGCTTATATTATTTTATCCCCTATTAAAGCATTCATTACCTTCTCTCTCTTTTGCTAGACTTCTAAATATCCTACCTTTGTATGCTAAATGCGATTCGTTACCTCCTTAATAGTATAAAGTGCTACCTTTATTGAAATGACTTCATTTTATTCAGATTCATAGTAGTATTTCCATCATAGTATTATAATGCTTCTTATTGTCTTTCAATCAGTGACATATGAATCAAATTTAATGGCCATGTAGTAGGTTAATTTGCTTCTGATGATTGGCGAATTGTAAATTGTTCCTGCTTTATCTAAATACAGAGTGAATAGATAGAATTAAGCTAAATAATTTTGCTGCTTTTATGTTTCTCAAGCCTATTTCAAATCTTTGTTATATAGCACTAAGCTTTTGCACTTTTCGCATCCAATTTAAGAGCTTTCTCGATTGCCCTTCAACCTTTTGATTTACTTAAATGAAGCTACTTTTATATAAAAAGTGTTTACTGAGTGGATCTCTTTAAAAGTCTGACTCTATGAATCCTAGTACCTTTTAGCCTTTCAAAACTAATCGAAGACTATAATTGGTTAGGTAGCTTGTAGAGTATAGCCTGATATAAGCACATTTCCATTTTTGGTTCTCCAACCTTCTTAGACTGTACACTATTTGGAATTCGAATTATTTTGCCTTAGCTGTAAAATGAGTTAGCTATCTTTTCTTTAATGGCAAATCAAAAAGAGTTACTCGCTTATTAATTAAAACCATTCCACTGTTCTAGTCTATCTGAGTAGCTAAATCATCAAACTCTATTGTTTTCTTTCCTTCTTGGGTTTACTAATATCTGTATTGAGATAAGCATTCGTATCCTTTAGGAAGTATCATCCCTTATATCTACTTTGCTTATTCAAGTCTCAGTATTTTTGGCATTGGATCTCGATAAGACATCATTAGCCATGATTTCAGACAACTAATTGAAAGTTTCTAGCCTTTAGGTCTATGAATCCTTATTGTGGTATATGACTAAGGATTTATCTAGGTCTGAACCCTAAAGCCTTGATATCTGGTGATTAGTAACTTTAGCTGTACTGAAATATCTAGCAATGGTATGGAAATGAATGTTAGGTATAGCTTAACAGTCGATGTACTTAGTAAAGGAGGTAATTAATATGGTGATTTAGTTGATGGCTATAAGTATAATGGTACTTGAGCGAAAAAGGGGATTATAAGTTAAACTAACCGTTTGAATAGTTAGATCAGATAGTATGGTAGTGTATGTCTTGATTAGAAGATACTGATTTAAAATAGTTAGCCTTAGTTATACTACTCTGGCTAAATTTCATCACACGGAGAAGATCTTTTGCCTTCTGCTCTCATTCTTAATATAATTAGGCCTTCTTCCTTACAATCTCATCAATAAATGAAGCACTTAAAGTCTAATTAATGTAGCATGCTTGTGTATAAAGACTGCTAGTTAATCTTACACCATTATAGTACTTGCATCTAAGATTGGCATACTTAAGCTTATTAAGGATGTGCTATTATTCTTAGCTCTAATCAGTTAAGAAGTTCTATAGAGTTACTTTAATAAGTCTTTTAGCTAGAGACTTACTCATAAAGACTACATATCCCTTTATTACCCAATTACCTATTAAACCTGAAGAAGACATTTAATCTAACTACACTCAATCGACTATAATTATACACACCTAATTACTATCTACAGAACCTACTCTTCTTCTAGTATACTGTACTATACTTTGAACTCTCTTCTTTACCTTTATATAGTTCCAGCATTGCTCCCTGTCATTCCGTGAGCAATAAATTAGCAAATCTCTTTGAGATCGACTTTAGATTACTCGTCTCATGTTCAATGATTCTACTTTAGTTTATTTGATTGCATAGACTCCATTTAGCATTAGTAACGTAAAGGCTAATAAGCTTCTGCTAGAAATTAAATTAAACGATCATAGCAGATAAAATTCTAACTCAGCCTAGCTTTTTGGCTATAAGAAGGCATTTACTGAAACATCTAAGCAAATACCTTGATTTATACTGCTAAGAATAGCAAGCAGTATGATAAGAGACTGAAGCTACTAATAAACTGAGACTTAACTTACATCAGAAACTCACTACGCCAGTTATAGCACCGCTTGTATCTCCGTGAAACTAAAGATGGATTTGATAAAGATGGTAAATGATATGCAGATAGTATTAGGGGTTTTGAAAGTCATACAGTCTTAAAAGGAAAGGCCGTGAAGAATTAGCTCTATATGACTAAATTATATAAGCAAGAACTTAGCCAAATCCCTAAAATTTACAATCTGATTGACTTGCTTTAATCATATGGGCACAAGAAGCAACTTAAGTCTTTAAAGAACAGTATTATGCATTAAAAGATTCAAACACCTTGAATAGAACACAGGGAGTGTTATAGCAAGAGAGAAGTAGTTAATGGATAATTACACAAGTGGTTGAATAACAGGCTATTAGTGAGTAAGTTTAATTAGAGTGGGTTCCCGCTTGGTAACGTTAATAATATGGCAGCCATCAGTACATAATTTCAAAGGTCTATAGAAATAGCATTAATAATAAAGGCTTTGCATCTAGATATCAGTTATCACTTCATAACTACCCTATCAATTTATAAGTACAAAAGACATCCATTGAAGTGGCTATTTTTAATTTTCGTATTTATTCACTTAGTCATTTGCAATCTAAGACCCTCTATCTCCTTTATAATCAGATCATTACTAATTGGATATCTGTCTTTAGGATATAGTTCAATGCTTATATCTATCTTCTTGGTTATTAATGATATCTAGTAAGAACCAATTGTCACTATAATTATTTCAGATACCTCTGTTATAACTTAGGCCTTTAGAAGAATACGATGACATCATTTTAAAAAAAGTCAACAACAGATAGAAAATCAGTCAAGTCAAACTAGCCAAGCAAACTTAGAAAGTTACCTCTATGGTCTCTTCCGATAAACTAAGAATGAGCTTATCTAGCTAAAGGATAAATTGATTAGTATTAAGGAAGAGAATAGGAACTAATAGAGCTTATAGTAAGTTAATCTCACATAGATAAACTAAAGGAAACTCTTTTATATCTAAAATAGCTTTAGAGCTACCAAGGCTATAATAAAGCCATTTAAAAAAGAGGAGTGATAATAGACTAGATCTATTATAGTCTACTAGAGTAATCATAGCTAAAGCTACTTTATATCAGAACATACTTAAGATAGTCAAAGATAAGCTTCAAAGGTGATCTTGAATGGATAAAGCACAGAAATTTTATAATGCATCACTCTTACTTTCGCTGAGACATTGATGATGCTCATTGATGGGAATACATTTTTTTATCTATGCTTAGTTTTCACGTCCTTGGATTTACCTCTAAACAACTTAAAACTGGTTAGATTGGACTAGCTCTTAGAAGCTACACTAAGTTATCTCATGCTCTGTACTTTTCCTCTTGAAGTACCTTTATCAATCTTGGTTAGATATCAGGAATTCTAGAAGGAGTTAGGAAAGTATAGCACTCTTAGTATCAAGGAGTAGAAAATAAAACGCTGATGAAGGAAATAAAATTAAAGGTATATGAAGTAACTCCTAGATAAAGACAGTCTTAACTATAACTGAGCATAAATAGCTGAAAGTCCATATTTAGAAATACTGAGAAAGAGAGATCAAACTTTTGGCTACTGATAGGGTAAACATTTATACCTTAAAGGTACTTTAGTAGCTGAAAAGCTTTATTAAGTAAGAAAAGGGAACTGAAGTGATAGAGTACTTTAACTAAGCTACAGAGCTTGATTCTAGCTATGCTGATGCATATGTTAAAAAAGGAAAAGCGTTAGTAAGTTAGGACATTAGAGAAGAGGCTAATTTGAGCTTCAACATAGCTGTAGAAATTGAGCCTTAAAGTTACTAACTAGAGGGTTTTTATGGAATGACCTAGGAAAACCTGAGTGAGCAATCGAATACTATAGCTACTAAATTAAATATCTAAAATGGTACAGCTTTAGTAGTAAAGTAGTAGCTCTCAATTGTAAAGGTTAAATACTTCAAGATTAATGGTAGGATTATGAAGCACTTGAATGCTTTAATAAAGCTATCTAGTTCCAAACTAGTGACTTAAGAATTTACAGTTAAACCTCGATTGGGATTCGTCTAAGAGTGCAGGCTATGATAACAGATGTTAGAAATGAATAAAGAATAATAGAGATTTGATTCCTGCATCTTTATGAAAGACTACTTGTTTGTGGCAGAGATAGAATAGACAAATTCTATGAAATATAAATTTAAGGACTATTATGTTCTCAAATAATGATTTTAAAAGGAATATACTACTATATTGAATGCAAAGCTTTGGCTTTACTATAAAAGAGTTTTAAGGCTGATAAGAGTGCTATCGATGATAATAAAGAAGACAAATAAAAGTTTAGTCTCTAATTATTGGGTATCCTATAAAAGTAATTTAGTCTTAATAATTATTTACACAGTACTAAAGAGGATCTCAAATCAGATTTTACTAAAAGATTAATCTTTTAGGCTAAATTGCTGAAAGGTTGTAGACTATTCATTCTTCAAATTTAGTTCCTAGAACATAAAATCTCTACTAGATGATAATGACTCTCCTAAAATAACTTGGCTAGAACTAGTTAATGAAGCTAATACGACATTTTATTTTTAAGGATAACATAATGGCATCTGAACTTTTTGTTAGCAAAGTAAAATAAAAGAATGACATTTAGTCTTCTTAATCTTAAGATTTTTATTTTAATAGATAAATTAAACCTTTGAAGTGCTTATAACTTCTCTTATATAAAGATCAAAGCTTTATTTAAGTAAATTTCCCAGTTAAAGCTCTTTCTTTTTTATACTACAAATGTTTCATATCTTTAGTCTATTAAGCATGCCTCTACTATCTTATATGAGGATAACAAAGTTCTCAATAGCCATTTCTATAACTTAGAGATAAGATATTTCTTATTACCTTTTATAGGAGTATTTCTTATCCTTTTCACAAAGCTATTCCTGAACTATTGGTTTTAGTTATTTCATAGCTACTACCATTGCTATATTTCTATGCTTAGGTTTCTTAATCTTCATTTAAATGTTTTTGGTTTATTTAAATAACCTTCTTAATAGCAGTATCATAAATATGATACCTATTTTGTAGCTTTCTAGTATTCTTATATTATCATCTTTAAACTGATTAATTAGTGAAAGTCACTAAAGTATATTGATAGCTTCTTCATTATTTTGATAGTATAACAGATGTATGATTAACCAACGCTTATTTAATAGCAGTTTCAAGGTGCTATAGATATAATAAGCCTTTAGCTTTATATAGATAATATATACGAAATAAGATACTTTCTATCATTATATGTACATTAGATAAATAAGATTTGTCTTAAGAAGCTAGTTACTGTACATTATCCTTCCTTTTTAGTAGTAGGACTTACTTACAGAGAGATATCCAATTTAAGTCTATTTGGTTATTGTCTCTTTCTTTTTCTTCAGCTTCTTTAACTTGCTTAGTTCTTATTACTACAATTGAAATAGGCTCAATAGTGCTTATTTCTTATATATTAATTAAGACCTTAATGGGAATCGAACTTTCTACCCCCTAGTTAAAAGCTTTACAATACCATATATCTTACAACCTTCTAGCTATACTAAGCAACTTCTATTTTTACTCTCAGTTAAGATGTGAAATAGTATATATAAACAAGCCTGTTGTTGACTAATAGACAGATTACTCTTTTATGAATCTTATAGTTTCTATGCTTTAACCTTTATATGAAATGGCTAACTGTTAGTATTAATAGAGTAAATAAGAAGATTAAATAGGAGACTGGTAGTAAATAATGCCTAATAATAGTCAATTCTTAGATCAACACTATTAAGCTCCTTTTCTTTAGTCTTCTTAAACTTATTTTAATTAGACTTAAAAACTGCTTTCGCTATACTAGGATCATTAAATTACTTTCCTCTCTACCAATTATTTAGGAACTTATGCTTTGCATACTATATTGAGTCACTTTTCTTATCGACTTTGCATTTGAAGATTTGCCTTAATGAATCTAACTACTTAGCTATAACTATAAGGGCTTCCATATAGCTTAAACCCTATTGCAGGTTTTTATTTCAGTGCTAATAAAGGGATTCTCTTATCTTATCAAGCTGCCTTCATAAGCTATGCTTATGTATCTTATTCTAGGGCTTTTACTCTATTAGCCACTTTATCTATTTAAAAGTTCAGAAGACATTCGTTGAAGTGACTGTCTTTCATCTTTAGTTCTCATACACTTGAATCTTATCACTATCTAATTTCAGATACCTATCAGAGTGTTATCTTTGGTACTAGATTCTAGTTCTTAGGTATTAGATAATAGATACATCAAAGCTTAATTGACCTTCATATTAAGCTAGTTTTCCAGTGTATCTTCTTCTCTATTTACATTACCTGGTTACAAAACAAAACTGTAACTATGGAGGTTTGAGTAACCTCTTTATAACTTGAGCTCTTAAAAGAGTGAGAATGACATAGTTTGAACAAAAGTAATCAGCAGATAGACTTTCTACTAGCATTATAGAGTCAAACATACTTAGTAAGTTATCCCTACAGTTTTATACAATAGATTTGCAGTGAGTTTGCCTAACTAAAGGTAAATTAAGAAGCAAAGGGAGAAGATAAGAAGTAATAGAGTTTATAGTAAATTAAGCTAAGTAACCAGTAGATAAACTAAAGGATTTTTGCTTACTCAGCTAAAAGGTTAAAGCATTAACATTAATAGAAAAGCTACAGGTATCAGATATAGTAATGAAAAGGAAACTGGCTCTGAAAAGAAGAGACATAGTGTAAAGTTCTAATTACTGAAGATAACCTTTTAGTCAACTTCCTAATAACGTAGACAAATATAACACTAAAAAAGGATACATTGGAGGTTAGAAAGGTACTAAGAAGTAATATACAACTAAGGCTAAACTATCTAGTGTAGTTTATAAGAGTACTAGATACGCAATGATGGCAAATCTTATTTATCTAATGTACATATAATGATAGAAAGTATCTTATTTCGTATATATTATCTATATAAAGCTAAAGGCTTATTATATCTATAGCACACTTAAAGATAGAGATACCCTATCTAGACAGCTGATTAATTAGTAGAGAGCTTAAAAGTTAAAAGCTTTATATATTAAATTAAGTTTAAAAATGTCATCAAGATTTACTCTCTTCCTTTCCCTTATCTTGAGATTAGTTTTCTATCTTCTAGAATAGTGCTACTGTTTCACCTTACTACTCATTGCTTTATTGTTATACTTGTTGAACTTTCATTTCTTATTATGATGAAAGACTTTCCGATACTTATTGAGTTCCTATATTCTAGCCACTTTATGGCTGGCATTTCTATTTTATTTAGTCTAATTACTAATTAAAAGCATAGATATCTGGTCTTTAATTTGGATCAAAGCTGAAGCATTTCTTTAGTAATTAAGCTAATTCTGGATCTTAGGTTATTTCATTTGAAAATTTAGGGATTTGTCTTTACCAATAAATGACATTACCTGCTTCGGTATAGTTGGTTAAATCTGGAAAAGGTAAAGTTTCATTAAAAATCTCAATCGCTACACAAGCCAAAGACCAAATGTCACTCTTTTAACTTACTTTGTTTTAGAACAGCTCAGGAGCCATTCATTGTATTGATCCTTTAGATTCTTTTGTCGTTGTTACATTTGCTTCCCTTATTAGTCCTAAATCAGCTATTTTAGGAGAGTCGTTATCATCTAGCAGAATGTTAAGTGATTTCATGTCTCTATGGATCAAATTTCTAGAATGGATTGCCATCAGTCCTTCAGTAATTTGGCTTAGCAAGGTAAGCTTCTTTAAAAATCTTTTTTAGGATCCTTTAGTTTCCTCTCTAAACAGTTATTAAGTCTAAAGGACTTTATACAAGCTCCCTTTAGACATTAAATCCGTTAGCAGGAAAAACTAGTATTATTTTTCTTCTCTATCATCAATAGCTAATCCAATCAGCCTTAAGACTCTTTAGTGGTTGACTGATAGCAAAGCTTTGCACTCGTAATAAAAATCATTAATTAAGTTCTAAGAATTTTCGTTTGCCTTCATTCTCTTTAGAGCATAATTGTTTCCTTCTATGTTTATTTTATAGACCTTACCAAATCCACCTTTACCTAAGACTTATAAGGTTTTAAGATATTGCTCATTAGGAATTAATTCTTAATATTTTCATATTCTAACCAATGATCTGTTATCATAACCTGCACCCTTAAACTTTAAGTATTCATATATAACTTTGATCGTTATTTCTTTCTTAGGAATTTATAGCTTTGGATTTATCTTTACGGCTTGCTTAAAGCAATCTAGGGCTTCATAATCTTACCATTAATCTTAAAGTATTAAGCCTTTACAATGAAGTGCTTCGGCTTAATTGGGATTCTTGTTTAGAGCTATATTGATACATTCAATTGCTTCAGTATGTTTTCCTAATTTCCATAGCGCAAAACCTTTGTGTCTATATGAATCAAGATAATTGGGATTTAATTGTATAGCTTGGCTACTGCTCTCAATAGCTTATTCGTATTTTTCTAATTTATTAAGTGCATTCGCTAGATTGCTAAAAGTATTTGCATTATTAGGACTTAAATTAATAATAATTTTGTAGGTTTTAACTGCTTCCTTAAAGTTATCGAAATCCATCTATATAGATGCTTTATGTGTTTAGGCAGCAATATATGAAGGATCAAGTTGGATAGCAATATCTAGGTTATTAAGCGCCTCCTATTTCTTTCCTAATCTTAATAAAGCTAAACCTTTATGAAATAAAAAGGCTGGAATTTTTGGATTTATTTATTTAGCTAAGTCAAAATTTTGGATGGCTTCTTCGTACTTTAATAATTATGTAAAAGCTAATCCTTTTAAATAAATCAAGTCTGCGTTCTAAGGGTATATTTCTAAAGTAAAATTATAGATTTAGATGGCTTCGTTGTACTTTTTCAGATAAAAAAGTGTTTTTCCTTTGTATAAATTAACATTAAAATCTTTTGGATATATTTTCAAAGCTAAGTCTAAACTTTGATTGGCTTCTTCGTATTTTTAAATCTCCATTAAAGCTAATCCTTTTAAGAAAAGCAAGTCTATGTTCTAAGGGTATATTTCTAAAGTAAAGTTAAAGATTTCGATGGCTTTGTTGTACTTTTTCAGATAAAAAAGTGTTTTTCCTTTGTTTAAATTGACATTAATATCCTTTGGATATATTTTCAAAGCTAAGTCAAAACTTTAGATAGCTTCTTCGTATTTTTATGTCTCCATTAAAGCTAATCCCTTTTGATAATGCAAATTTATGTTCTAAGGGTCTATTTCTAAAGCAAAGTTAAAGATTTCGATGGCTTCATTGTACTTTTTCAGATAAAAAAATACTATTCCTTTGTTTAAATTGACATTAATATCCTTTGGATATATTTTCAAAGCTAAGTCAAAACTTTGATTGGCTTCTTCGTATTTTTATGTCTCCATTAAAGCTAATCCTTTTTGATAATGCAAATTTATGTTCTAAGGGTCTATTTCTAAAGCAAAGTTAAAGATTTCGATGGCTTCATTGTGCCTTTACAAATTAAAAAGTGCTTTTCCTTTGTTTAAATTGACATCAATATCCTTTGGATTGATTTTCAAAGCTAAATCTAAACTTTAGATAGCTTCTTCGTATTTTTATATCTCTATTAAAGCTTATCCTTTTAATAAAAGCAAGTCTATGTTCTAAGGGTATATTTCTAAAGTAAAGTTATAGATTTGGATGGCTTCATTGTACTTTTTCAATAATTAAAGTAAACATCCTTTCTATAGATTGACATCAATATTCTTTGGATTGATTTTCAAAGCTAAGTCGAAACTTTGATTGGCTTCTTCGTATTTTTATGTCTCCATTAAAGCTAATCCTTTTTGATAATGCAAGCTTATGTTCTAAGGGTCTATTTCTAAAGCAAAGTTAAAGATTTCGATGGCTTCATTGTGCTTTTTCAGATTTAAAAGTGCTTTTCCTTTTTCTCAATAAGCAACTACCATTTTTGGTTCTATATCTATTACTTTGTTGAAGTTCTATATTGCCTCTTCATATTATTTTTGACTTACCAATATTATTCCTTTTACTAAATAAGCTTTAGCTAGGCCTGGCTCTAACTCTATAGCTTTGCTAATGCACTCCATTGCTTCAGTTCACTTTTTTTAATCAAAAAAGCTTAAACCTTTGGTTATAAGTTCTTAGGCTTGCTACATTTTAAAATCACTGCTTTTTTGCCTTTTTAAACAAGATTTTTCGGTTACTAAAACGCAGTTAAATTCATAAGTATTTAGTTTTATTTTTATCAGAAACCAACAATTTGTCTCTCTTTCTCCTTATCTACTAAAAATGGATTTTAAGCTGTTCTTGTATTCTTCAAGCTAGTAACTCTCTCCTCCCATCAAGCAGTTACTTTAAATGATTTAGTTTCCTCGCCTTCTTCAGTATTTTAGTTTCCGTTTCCTATCTTTCTCCTCTAGATCCTAGTAACTAACTAAAAGTATCTGACAGATAAACAGAATTAGAGAGCGCAAGGAGCTTTTTTTTGATGCGGAGCAACAGATAACTAAGTAAATTTTATCAGCTTAAAAGCTAGACCAACCTAGCCAGTTCAGTTCTTAAGACAAATCCAGAAAAGCAAAGATTAAGATTGGATCAACGGATTTATCCCAATAGCCAGCATTTTAAAAGCCTGTAGGCATAGCAAACTGTAAATCAAGGGATTTATTTTCAATACTTCTTATTTCATTCCTTAAAGCTCGCCTTTAATGCTCATCTTTTCATACTCCTTTCTGATACAGAGTAGATGTATATTAGTTATCTAAAGCTAGATCTATTAATAGTAAGCATTTGACTTATAAGAGCTTGCATGTTGGAACTCCTGGGTTAAGATATTTGGAAATCCCGTTATAAAGCTGGATTAATTTTTGGCTTATAACTCTGATATTTATCAAGCCTCAAGCTGGATAATATCTCAGCTTTTTACTAAGGAGTTTAATTAATAAGAGCGAAGGTTTTATCCTTTTTGCTCTCTAAAATTGGTTAAGTTCTCTACCTGTTCAAAGATTCTTCGCGTTTCTCTAAGCATAAGCAGAGAAATTCATTTCTGTCTGTTTAGCTCTCTCAAGCTTTGATTTTCCCTCATTAAATTAGCTTTCTTAGAGCTTCTTTAAGCTTATTTTCGACTAGAGTCGATACCAGTCTAAGCTACACTAATTATATGGCATCATATTCTTTAGAGAGCCAAGCTAAATCTGCTAACTAGCATCTAAAGGTAGAATGCTTCAGTGTTTGGAGCTCAATTAGCAAAGGTTGCAACTAGCAGCTGAGTATTGATTAAGAGGATTAAAAAGAAGATAGACTTAAATATTTAAATGTAGTCATTTAAGGAAAAACGATGGCTATTAGTTAAGTGAGAGTTCGGATATTTATAAGGTAAGCAATGAAATGCTTAAGATATAAAGACACTGCAGATGTTATCTTGCTCTCTGTATTGAAGCTCTAATCTTTAGAAGAAGGTAAGAAATATTATTCTAGCAAGCATCCAAGCTATACTATCTATATAGCTCATAACAAGCAAATTAGAGGAAGAAGTAGCAGAGTTTAAGACTTAACTGCACGAAAATATGAGCAAGATTTAACAATGAATTTAGGTACTAAAAGAGAACAAAGGAAACTAGGAGATTAAAAGACTTTCATCTTTTGGTTATTTAACAAGAAATGTTTACAGCTAAAATTACTTAGCTTAGCAATAAACCTATTCTCAAAGAAAAGCTAAAATGAAAAGCTTTACTTTAAATTGTGTTTTTAAAATAGTACCTTCTTCAATATATTTACATAGAAAAATAACGGAAGTATCATATATAGAAGGATCTTTAGAGAGGATGTAGAGGTAATGGATTAATATGGCATCTACATAAGTATTATTAAGTAAAATGGAGATACTAAAGATGGTGTCTTAAACTGTATTTCTCATCATTGTTTTAAACATCTAGTTAGTAATATATAAGAGGGAAATATAGTAAGATAGTAGGGTTAAAATCTATATTACCAACTTATAGAAATAAGCACAAAGGTTTAAATAGAGAATAATGTTTATTAAGTTCAAAATATAGTATTATAGAAGCTGCTTTTAGGTCATATTTATGAACTTATTAAGTCTATAAGGCTAGTTATATATAAACGTACTTTGGAAATATATGTAAATATTAGTTAAATTATAAAGCAAGCTAGAGTGACGTGTTATATAGCATTAACTAGATAAAGCCTAAAAAGCCAAGTATTTAAATACCTCTTTACTTTCTATTTATAGTTTAAACAAGTATTTACAAAAATGCCTTGCTATATCTGTAAATGAATAGATTGGATTATATAAGTTTTCTATTAATCAATAAGGTGACCTAGGTCACCCCATAGAATAACCTCTCTTCTTCACCATGTCTCTCTTAAAGACCATTATATCTGAGCATTATTTTATGCCGCTCTTTTGCATATAGTAGCTCGGCTTATTTTTGCTCACTATCATTGGTGAATTGTCTCCTAGGTAAACATATTCTTCGTATTGCGTTTTCTGGGTTTTCTAATAGGTTTCTTTTATTAGTTTGTTGACTGTTTGTAGATCTACCTCTCCCCAGTCGTATTTGACGCTGCCATCTGGCCTGTCTATTCTTACTTATCCTTAAAACTTCTTATCTTTGTAAAACCCTCTTCTGATATTCCCGTTTTCTTGCTACTCGATAACTGCTCCTTTTATCTCGTCATTCTCCACATCCTTTATGTTAAATTAACTACCATCATGTCTTATCCAACCTACCCTGCCAAAACGAGTGTTGTTTATGAACTCTCCACACTCGAAGCATCCAGTGTTTCTATACTTTTGAATGCCAAATCCATGTCTTTTACCATCTTTTATCTCTCCCAAGTAGATTCACTTATCAGTCTTCAATATTCCAATACTTGCTCTATCAAGCTTTTTTAAATCCATTGAAATTTCGTTATGATGTTCTTAGTTCTTAGCAAGTGAATTCTAAATTTCCTACTTCTAATACCGGATCTAGTTTTTAAGTTCATCTATAGTCTTCTAGTACTACTGATGATCGTTAGCCAACTAAACAGTAACTGCTCACAACTTCTAGTTTTCAGCTCTCAGCGTATCGTTTTCCTTCTTCAAATCCTCGTTTTCTCTCTTCAATATCACATTATCCTAGAACATAAGCTGCTCTTCCATCTTACTCAAATTCACTTTACTATTCGGGCAAGTTAACTTCTCATGCTCCTACAGTTTCTCCAGTTTCAATATCTAATCACATCCCTATCGACACTTAATCTGCAGGCTATTAATCTAATTCCTAATTATTCTATGAGCTTTCTCAACTGAAATATGAGCAACTCTACAGTTAGGACATTTATTACTCTTATCTAGTCACTTAGAGAGGCATTAGTTGCAGTAGAGGTTCTAGCATTCCGAGCATTCAACGGGTTCTTCGGAGACATCAGAGCATATTTTGCAGATGAACTCTGGATCTACAGTATCAGTGAAAAATTCAATAGAGTATCCCATTATTAATATTATACCCTTAATTTAAATCCCCTTTACTTCTTAATTAAGCTAAGCATTTCTAGTATACAATACTAAGCGAATATTATCTGAAAGTAGAGCAATAAGTAATAGGCTGCAATACTGGGGTGTGGTGTGGTGTGGAAGAGATGAGATGAGGATAGTGGTGGTTTTGCTTGAGTGAAAGAGGATTGATGGAAGTAATTTGAGGAATGGGGAAGGAGAATATAGACGAGTGGTTGAAGAAGGAGTTGATAGTTATAAATAAGAGATCTCAGCTAGGTTTGAGCTTAAGGTTTTATCTTCTATATCTTATTATAAATATCAGTTGAAACATAATCAGAGTCAGCATTAAGTTATATGTTGGCTAAAGTAATGAAAGGCTAAAAGAAAGTTTTATTGGAAATGTAGTGAAACGTAGAAAGAGATATATCTCCAAATGAGCTGAGTCTCTATTAAGAAAAAGCCCTAAAAGCTTAAGAAAGTAGAAATATTAGCTAAGGAAAGAATTCGCTGTATTATGAGCAGGCATTAAGTAAAGAAATGTATATAAGGAGAACGAGAGTAATTCTCATTACCTTAAAAGTATCTCTTTGCTAAATTTAGTATCTTGAGTCGATACTCAATGTGCTAATACTTATTACAGTACTTTTTTAAGTTTTATCACTCATCTAAAATACCAATATATCAAGCTATGATTGCTTACTCCATATGAAGCATTAAGTAAGAAGCACATTAACTATCTCTGTATCCCCTATCATCAAATACTATCATTTATCTGCTACTTTCTCCATCACCACTATAATTATATTATTATCCTTCCTTTTCTAGAACAACCATCGTAATAAATTTGATAGCACCTGAATAAAAAAATCAAATCTGACTGATAAAATTTAATTTAGAAACACTTCCTAAAAAAATGAAAGCGAACAAAATCTATTATTTCTCCAGTACTCTTGTATTTCTACTAGGCGTCTTCCACTCCTCATCCATCAACAAAGGTGACTTATATCTCACAGCCACTTATATGCTATCCAGCAAAATCCACTTAATCATCCTAATGAATTTTTAAATCTGCATCGAGCTCATTTTGACTGAAATACTACTGAAGATCTATATCGGGAAACTTAGAGAAGCTGAGAAACAGAATTTATCCAGTGAGATCTAGCACAGGTTTTGGAATCTTATTTGACTGCTTTAGTTCATAATTCATATGACTTCGCTTAACTTTGTCCAGATGTTCACTATTCAGCTGCTAATTTTAATTCACAAGATTACTCTCAAGAGAACAGAGTACATAATAGCAGAATCCTAGACATCCTGAACGGTTCACTTCAAAATTTCCCAACTACAGTTAATTCTATTCTGCGTTGATATCTACATCTTCTACCAGTTCTACCAGATACTGATGGGATATACCAACTGGATTATACGAGAAAGCGACCTGCTTAAAATTTTTGTCCTTGAGCATCTGATTTTCTTCATTGAGAAGATATAATATGGGATCTAGTACCTGTTTAACTTCTACGAGCTGATGATCAAGCAAGCGCTTTGGGATAACAAGACAACCTATATACAGGTATTGGACTACATTTTCAAGATAATTAAGCTGATTACCTCAATCATACTCACCTTGCACTTCTTCACCTTTGGATACTTTTCTCTGTTCTATCTGTCTATTTTACTAGACTAGATTTACAGTCTTTAGACTAGTACAAACGACTTTATGTAGACTAGGAAGATTCTGCAGAGGATTAAAATGTTCCCTGATGTAGATTAGTAGACTTTGAAAGAAAGTGGGGATAAGTGTATCATGTGCTATGAGGAACCGTAGTAGGCGAAGCGTATTAACTGTGGGCATATTTTCCATTTCAGCTGCTTGAAGTAAATTTTTATTGTAGGGAGTATCTTGAACGAAACTCCAAGCCTTAATGTCCAGTCTGCAAGCAAAACATCAACGAAATGTTCTATTACAAGGAGGAAAAAAAAGTGGCAAAGCAGGAGAACACAACTGAGGTCATATAATTACCATTTCTAGGAGCGAAAGTAGGAAAGTAAGTTGGAGCTGTTGAATGGGGACTACCTGTACTGGCTACAAATAAATTGCATACTCCAGTAAGTTAGCTAAACTTCAGGTTGATGAGAATAAGATAGAACTGATGAACGGACTAATTTTTACCTTACTAAATTAGAGAGAAAACTAGCTTCAATGAACTTAAACTTAAGCATTAATTTTTTAAGTCGACTGATATTCACTTTTATTGTGTTAGTCTAACCATTTTTAAGAACTTAATCAAAGCTTAAAAGCAGTTCGATTAGTAAGCTATCTCTAGAAGTAAGAGTTTGGTTGTTAGAGATAATATGAAAGTTGAAAGAAAGGAGAGTTAGAAGTAGGTAAGTAAGTAAAGGAGCATGAAATGAGGAGTTGTAGATGCATTAAGAAAACGAGTTGATTGGGTATTGCTGGTTTTTGTTATGCTTAAGATTTGAGCAAAATAATACAGATAAAAATGAATAGGCTTAACTAAATTGACGAGCTTGTTTCTGTAAGATTATAGAAGAGTAGATCTACTTATGGATATAAAAATGATGAGGTGATGAAAGAGTTTTCAACTGAAAACTGAAAAAAGAAAAAATGAGTCTCTCTTTGAGTTTTCCAGAATGATGGGAAAACCACTCCTAAAATAATTTGCAAGTTAATATACCAGAAGCCTTTGCTTCTTACTTAATTACTTGTTCAATGCTTCTAACCCTATAATTATTCTCAGTCTTTTTTCTTTTACTAGACTTGGAAATCTTAAAAGCCAATATTCTTTATGAAATGTGGACTTTATTATCGAATTTTTGGTTGGCTTTTATATCAAAACTTCCATAAAATAAGCCTCGCATTTAAGATCTTTCAAATTCAAGCTTTGGTTCATTTCAACTTCTAAACGTACAAATTTGAATAGTTTTTTCTGTATAATTTTTAGAAGTTTGATTGCAAATGAGTTGAAGCATAAAATTTGTCTTTAATTTCCTTTTGTATAACGAATTAAGTTCTAGATGGCAACTGAGTATTGGATAATTTAACTACCTAGCTTTTTATATCCTTAGTAACTTTATATTTCATATAGCTCTTCTATTAGGGATCCTTCATTACAACTTTACATATATTAAGACATCTTTGCGAGGTTAGCCTCCTCATTTCTTTCTCAACTTTGGCTACTCATTTTCTTAAGTGATCATTGCGCTAGCTGAACTTTTAGCTCTTTTCTTTACCTACTCTATCAAAGCTTGATAAGCTTTAGCTCGCAATTTCTTTCCTTATTCCTTTGGCTCTAGTCAAGTTAGATTCCCTTCTTCTTCGTCAAGCTTCTAGCATATTTGCAGTATAAGACTTACTGAGGTATTGTTACCTCCCTCCTAATAACCGCTTTACTTCTTATAGCTCCCTTTTTCTATCTAACTTAGCTATCTATATCTTATCAGTTCAAAAATAGCCTTTCACATCTTTTTTTACTCAATAAGTTAAAGAAGAAAGACAAGGCTAAGCTAAGTTTTCAGGTCTTACACACTTAATCTGATAGATATCTAAAGAAAGGTAGTCATTGAATGTCTTAAACCAACCAGCAAATAAGGGTAGGAACAGAGTAAGAAATGAATCTGCGACTATAAGCATATAGAGGGATTAAGACAGGGAGGAGATGAAATAAGCAGATAAGACATAAAAGTAGATAATTGAAGCTAGACAATACAGCGAACTGAAAGAGCTACTAAGCCAGATAAGTTTAGAACTAAGAATAGAGAAGTCTAGGCTTATAATTAAACTTTGAAGGGAATATAGTAAAGATTAAAACACCCCACTGTAAATAAATTGATAGGAAGTATCAAAAGCTTTACCTTAAGAGAATTTCAAGTTAGAGAGGCAAAATAACAACTTCATTTCAGCTTAAATTAGCTAAAAGTAATGGTAAACATAAGAATGAAATTAGCTTCGTATTAGGAAATAAGTAAGTACTTATTTAGCCAACAGTTATCAGTATGTCAGTTAGCAAGGCTTAGGAATATTCTTAATTCAGTAGTTTGACGAAACTAGTAGAAGGGAAGTAGTTATCGTTAGTATGACTCATTCTACTCGCAAAATCTTCCGTAATTTATAGAGTCAAAAATCAGACAAAGAGGAAAAATTTCTAACTTTGGATATAGGTTAAAAGTTATGCTTTAGGGTACGAATTTAAGTTAGTAAGGGAAATTAGCTTACTACTAAGAAGGTTTATATGAAACTATTGACAGTTTGATTATAGCTATAGAAATGACACCTGTCATCTTAGTTTATACCTTAAAAGGAACTGACTTGAAAAATCTGAATCATATGATCCAGCTTTTAAAGGATTAGAACTGCTCTTTGAATCTAACTTATTAATATTATATTGCATTAACAGTAGAGACCTAGATGAAATTTCAAAAGCTAATACTGGGACTTTCCTAATTATAGCGTATAAAAACAAAGAACTTGCTCTCGTAGTTTTGGACAAATTCAAAATATTAATTGAGAGTCAGTCATTAAACATTATCTAGATATGCAGAAGCTTGCTAAAGTAAGGGGTATGTTCCTTTGATTTGAGGCTAGATAAAGAAATATATGAGATTTTCAGAAAAAAGCAAGAATCACTAGAAGGTAAGGAATAGAATTTTAGGTTATGGACTATAAGATCTGAAATAGCGAAGTTAAGCAATCTCTATTGAATGAATAAGATAGCATAGTTTGAACTTAAAGGCTACCGAATTATTAATTCGTTTTGGTAAAAGTAATATGCAGCAAGGAAGAAGATACGAAGAAATAATTACTTTGCCTAATAGGTTTGCAACAAAAGTCAACTAAGTAGAGAGTTAAGATATCAAATTGATATCTAAGGAAAGTCTTCGACTAATCGAAGTAATAAGAGTATCTATATTTTAGATCCTAGACGAGCAACCTTCTTGAGATTAAAGTAAGATATGGAATTGATATGTGATATTAACAATTTAAAGCACCTTTGGTTAGCATCAACAATTAAAATAAATACTCAACTCTTACAAATAACAAAACTACTAGAGTAAATTAAGCTACTAGTTCATTGGAAGTAAAGCTGCTCAAGCACACTTTCTTAATCAAAGATATAGCAACATATCATAAGATCTTCTTACTAAATACCCAAAGATTATAAGCATGAAGCGAGTCTTAAAAAAAGTCAAAAATTGTAGCTTCTTCATTATAAAATCCTAGAATTTTTATCATACGCTGCTTTTGAACTCTCTATCAATATAACTAAAATTTCTTGGATCTTAGTATTCCTAAATGTTATTAAGCTTGGATATATCATTCATATGATATTATGATCTTTTTCTGTTAGTTAATGATTCATCTTGTGAAAAAGGGTTGTGAGAGTTCATCTTAAAAATATTAACGCCTCTCAAAAACTAGATGAATAGACTTAAGTCCTCAAGTAAATAGCTTTTCATAATCTAATTACCTTTAATTGATTAAGGCAAATGATACCTTACTCGGCTAACGTTTGCTCTACCGATTCTATCAAGATTTAATTATTTGTTACCTTAAAATTTTGATATTTAATCTCTATAATAGCTGCATGATAGTTAAAAGGTATTTAATTTGATTAAAATGATCTAAGGATCTAAATTTTGACTCAAAATCTCTTAATCATAGTGCTTCTTATAAGTTTAGCAAAATAGCAATATTTCTTAACTTTTTTGGTACTCTATCCAATATTTTATTTTACATTCATGCCTTTCCTCTATCCTAGCTTCTACCTTCTTAGACTCACTTTTTAACTTCAGATTCTATATCCCCAGCCCATTCAGATTTTGTCTTATTTCCCTCTCATTTAATTCACTTTTCTTTTTATGGTTTTTCACTTTGGTTTTGAGCTATAAACTTCGATTGCTTCTTATAACGTTCTTTTATGCTTTTTGTTTCATCTAGTTTTAAACATAATTTCCTTACCTTTTAAGTCCTCGTGAATTTTCTAAATTACTAAAGTAACTTTAAATGGTTTGTTTCATCTAAGCTTTAGAATTTGAATTTCTGAGGATTAAGTAAATTGATCACTTCTTATTTTAC
This sequence comes from Loxodes magnus, assembly GCA_946699065.1. Lineage (NCBI taxonomy): Eukaryota > Ciliophora > Karyorelictea > Loxodida > Loxodidae > Loxodes > Loxodes magnus. The sequence continues at coordinate 222,266 of CAMPDV010000389.1, forward strand.
CATTAGACAGCATCCAAACACTTACAGACATATAAATTAAGCTGCTTGCATCTCTACAAGTTTGTTCTGGTTGGTGAAAGGAATCTGATCTCGTTTTGGTGGATTTCTTGAAGTTAAGGAATGATAAGAAACTAATTCTTAACTGCAGAAGTGATCGAGCTCTATTGCTTATTTCAGCCAGCTTTCCATCCTTAGATTTTCTACTACCTACTTCTCCTTCCCTAAGCTCGATATCTTCTTGTTTCAACCTGCTTATTCTGGTAAGATACATTGTATAAGATAAATATTCTTTCTTAGTCATTCTAGCTGGAATGACATAAATAGGTTACAAAATTAAAAATAGAATATAGCAGAGAGTATTTATTGAAAGTACTATCAAAGTTTGCTTCAAGAAAAAGCTGCAAGAAGCTGATAGTACTAAAGAGTAGAACCATTGAGATCTGTAGTTGAACCAGATAAATAATAAGGGTATAAAATCAAGCCATTCAAAGAGTAGCCTATTATCTTCAAACTAATCTAGTTTGGCCATTAGAGAATTGAGGCCTAGATATAGCTAGTAAGTGTAAGACCGAATGCTTTTATAAACCCTTAGAAAAGCTTCCTGTTATCTTGAGCTAAATTTTAAAAGACCTTAAGAATAAGAGTTAATAGAGACTGGCTATTTTAAAAGAATTTATCAAGGCAATATCAAATAATTCTCTGTCATTAATTTAAAGCCTAAAATAGCTTAATTCAATTAGTCTTCAACGTAATGGAAGCTTAGTATTAGAATCTGAATAACTGGATTAATATCATTGTTGATTAGATTAGGCCAATATAATCTATGGCTTCATAATAAAGTCTAACAGAGTCAGTACAATCGTAAAGAACTAAAGTTTTAGAAGCTTAAAAGAAGAGAAGCTTTGATACTGAGTTTCCTTACACTTAGACAAAAAATCGGTTAGCGAAGGTAAATCATTTGCAAAATAGATTCTTCTTCTATAAAGGTATTTTCTTAGTATATTAGTAGCCATTCGAAAACGTTGCAACAAGCAAAGTCAATTTATCCAGAAAGGCAGCCTAAGATCTTAAAGATTAAAAGATTAAGCGTCAGGTAGGAAAATAGTCCGAATGTGACTAATAAAAAGCTTAAATGCTAGTTAAGTACCATGTCTTGCTAGATTCATAAAGGATGAAAAATGCTAGTCTGCAAATTGGACAGAAAGAAGTAAGGTTATCAGACTAAAATCCATAGAAACCAAGAAACGGTACTATTATGACACTTTGCAGCATTTTAAATTACATCACTCTAAAGATAAAACTTACCAAAATCCCTTTTCTCTGTTACTTCTCTAAAGGCTCAAATTAGCGCAGCTACTTCTTCATATACAAAACTTCAAACTCTTTTAATTCGATTTTCTATATGTAAACTCCTATAAAAAAGGATTTATAAAGTCAATCTAATAGTTTTCTTAAATACTCATGCATTCATCAATAGATGTAAAAAGGGGTTCAAAGCAGACATTCATTTACTGAAAAAAGAGAGAGAAATTTCATTAAAACAGATTTATTTATCCTTCAATATATAAATAGGGATTCTATATATAGAACTGTCTTAATTCTAATAGAAATACGAAAATTGCAAAAAAGATGGGAGCTAGTTTATGTAATAAAAAAGGAGCAAAAAAGTATTAAAAAGGGAAATACATTGAAGCTGTCAGTTATTTTAATAAAGCTATTGAAAAGAATCCTAATGATGCAGTATTTCATAGTAATAAACAGATGCACTGATGAACTTAGGCAGATTCAACGAAGCTTTAGAGAGTTATGATATAGCTATTAAGCTAAATCCCAATAATGCGATTACTCATAGTAATAAAGGAGACACGCTAAAATGCATGGGTAGAAATACAGAAGCTATAATTTGTTATGATAAGGCTCTATAATTGAATCCTAATAATGCAATAACGCGTAGTAACGAAGGCATTGCGATGAATAATTTAAAGAGATATAACGAAGCTTTATAGAGCTATGCAACTGCTCTTAGACTTAATCCTAATAATGCAATTACATATACTAGCATTGGAGCTGTATTCAATAACTTAGGTAAATATAGTGAAGCAATCTAGAATCTAGACAAAGCTATTCAACTAAATCTAAATTCCCCGGTTCCCTACTAGCTTAAAGGTTTTCTCTCTATAAGCTAGGAAATTATACCAAAGCCATCGAAAGTTGTGATTATACTATCTAGCTTAATCCTTAATACGTAGAGGCTTATTATAATAAGGGCTTAGTGCTACAAGCTTTAAAAAAACATTAGCAGACATTCGAATGCTTCAAAACAGCACATAAGCTTGACTTTAAACTTTAGATTCCCTAAGGGAAAGTAGAGTAAGAAGTTATCTAAAAGCAGACTAATTTAAAACTTGAATATATTAGGGAAATTTTACGTTCAAACATTGCTGGAAATGATATCAGGCCTCAAATAAGAATTTGGAACTATAAAGATTTAATTCCTAATATCTAGTTTCTTGAAAGCTTGCAAGTATTAGGTGAAAGTGCAAGTGGAACTGTTTATAAGTTTAAATTCGATAAAACTGATTATTCCCTTAAAAAATGAAGTAAAGCATTGAACTGTAAAAACTAATGGACAAATTCTATCTTGAGTGTAAGGCTCTTTTGTGTGTAAGCAATTCAAGAGTTCTAAGACTTGTACTAGTCTCAATCGATACTTCAGTACAAGGAAAATACTATTTTTTCCTTCTAACTGATTACAAGCCTAAAGGAAGTTTATACTAAGTCATTTAATCTAAAACACTATTTATGGAATGTGAAGTAGGGTCTCCTTTAAGATTTTATAAGAAGCTAAATTTGCTTAGTTAGATAGGTGAAGGTTTGAAGGCAATCCATTCTAGAAGCTTGATTCGAAGAGATATGAAATCTCTTAATGTTCTATTAGATGATTCAAATTCACCTAAAATAGCTGATCTTGGATTATTACATGAATCAAGTGTAAAAACTACAAACGATTAAAGAGAATCACTTCAATGAATGTCTCCTAAGCAAGCTAAAAGAGTGATATCTGATCTTTAGCCTGTATAGCAGTAGAAATATTTAACGAGCAAATACCTTATCCAGATCTATCTACATATGTATAAATTTCACAGGCAGCTTGGGACAATAAAAGAATCCCTTAATTCTTATACGAAATAAATTAAGCCCCAGAATTAGCCTAACTACTAAAATAAAGCTTTAGCTATGAGCAAAATGACAGATCTGATATTTATACCTTTCACGATTAGATAGATTAGTTAAAATAAAAGTGGCAATAACTAAGTCAATAGAAGAAAGCTGCGATTTAGAATAATTAAATAATTAGCTAGTAAAGAGTAAACAATCAGAACGCTCCTTAAGCTGCTAATACGCAATAATAAGATTAATAGATTGATACATAAATAGGGTTTTAAATTAGGTAGCCTAGTATTTTGAGGATGAAAGAGAGATAGTATTGATGAATAGAACAAAAAATGATATCTTATTATATATTTTAAGTTATTAAAGATATGGGGAAATTAACTAATTTTCGCTTTCTTGTTTGAGAGTAAAAAATGTAAGCTCTAAGCCAATTAAAATATGGCTAATGAATGGCTTATATAGTAATCTTAACATAAGTCACTTCAGCTTTAGCTCATTCCTCTTATCTTATAATTTTCTAATTAATCTGATTATTTACTCAGTCAACCCATTAGAAGCAAGGGTTTGCTACTTCATATGACTATATAAAACCTAGGTAAATATGGTAAAAATAAGGAATTCATAGAAATACCTAAGAAAACTGATTCTTATCTAATTAGATCTGCATTGACAATGAAGATATTCTGATACGCTGGGTAGAAATGTAGGAAAAATTTAATTTCTGAGCTAAACTATTAAGTTTAAGCATTTCAAATGATGCAGCCTATAAAAGGAAAAACGTGTTTTAGTCTAGCAAACTAAGTATGAAGAAGCAATAGAGTGTATAGAATAGCTGATTAGTGCTATCCTTATAATATTTTTGCCTACACTTACAAAGAACTAGTTTGAGCAGACTCAATAATTTTGAAACATCATCAGAAAGCTTTAATGCTATTAATAATTTAGTTCCTATCTATTTGGAAGCTAATTGTGTTAAAGAGATCACAACAAAAATAGTCATTGAAAATGAACATCAAAAATGAACAAATAATTTTCGAGTAAATGTGCTAAAGTGTAAACATTTGACATCAATATGAGGAAGGCTTATAATTGTCTGAATAAAAATTAAGAACTGATAAAATAAAACAAGAGAAAGAAAAAGAATGGAGTGCCTGTAATTCTTCGGTAATTAAATTTAGAAAATTAAGCTTCTTGAAAAATCTGATTTAAGATTTCCTCCAAAATTCTTGAAATAACTAACCAGATTAAATGATTTTGTAAATTTCCTTTCGAGTTTAAATCAAGTTAGAAGGCAAAAATTGAACTTACCTAATTTGCTATCATCAATATTCACTCCTCCAGCTTTAAAACTCTTAATGGTTGATTGAAAGCAGTGTTTTCGACTCGAAATGGTAGTCTTTTATAAGGTTTATAGATTTTATTTTTAGAGGAATCTTTTGAAAGCACAATTAATTCCTTCTATGCTAATTAGATAGATTGTAGTTAATCTATCAGCGCCTAGAAAGCATAAGCTTTTTAAAAAGTGCTCACTAGGAATTAAATCTCTATAATTCCATACTCATATCAATAATCTATTTCATAGCAACACCTTTAGATTTAAGAATAGCTATAAATCTTTAACTTTTTTTCTTTTAGGAGCTATTATTTTTTGTTTTAGCTGTACAACTTTATTAAAGCACTTAAGTGCTTCTTAACCTTTTCATTAATCTTAGAGTTCTAGATCTTTACGATAAAAAAGCATCGACATATTCCAGTCTTAGCTCGATATTTGTATTAATATAATTGATTGCTTCAATATTATTTCCATATTTATAGAATAAAATATCATATGCTTATAGGGAAATGCGATATTCTAATTTAATTTATAAGTTTTTTCGCAGTTCTCAATGGCTTCTTTAAATCTTTCTTATTATTGAATTCAGCTACTTTGCTTTTATAATCAGTAGCATCAAAAGAGTATAAATGGCTATATTTTAGGACTCTTTTTAATGTCTTAATTCAAGTCCTCGATATCTTCCTCATTTTTTTAATCTGACCTAAAGCTTGCGCATTACTAATTTAAACACAAATAATTTAAGAATTCATTTTTAAAGTTCTGCTGGAGTTTTCGATATCCTATTTGAACAACATATCTCCTTTAATTTCATATGCATCATTAAAGTTATCATCAAGCTCGTAGTTTCTTTAAAGTACCGTAATATTTCAGTTCTCTTTCTTTTTATGATCAATTCTTCGCCTTGGATATTAAAATCTTAAGCTTGCTATATTTTAAAATTTCTGATTTTTCTTCTGTTCTAAAATACCTTTTTAGCCATTAAAGTAACTTAAAGTAATTTAGCTTTAATAATACCTAATAATAGTAATTATTTAGATTAACTATTTTAAAGTTCCATATCTATATAAGTCATTATACATTCTAAATCTAATCAAAAATACTTTAACAACTAGGTTTTTTAAACTTTGCTTGAAAAATAACTTTCAAGATTTACAGTCTACTTTGATTTTTTGATTTGAGACCTTTCTCTAAACTGTTAGCATTTTAGGTGATATTAGATTAAGTTAGATGTAGACTGCTAATCTGTACAGATACTGCTTAAGCTTATCTTAGCCTGTATATAAACTAATAATCAGATCTAATTGTTACTAAAATTGGTCATAATCAGTTTCTTAAGTAAGTGGCTAGATAATTAGATTAGCAATGCTGAAGTAATAAACATGATTAGTTGATAAAGTTAAATAGTAGTTAACTAAGCTTTAGTACTATTACTGTCTGAGTAATATATTATTAGTTACTTGGAAGACTTTAATAATTAGAGTTTTAGATAAAAGCTATTGATGGTTAAGTAATATAAGACTTAATAATAAGACTTTAATATTAAAATAGTTTAAGTATTCAACTTCACATCTCTTATGCACTCTATCTGAAAGCTTCTCTCATAGGTTAGTGACTTGTACCTTCATATGGATTGTACTTTTATTTTATTTTATCTAACTAGCTTATAAAAGTATCTATGTTTGGTCTTATATTCTCATCGAAAGCTAAGCATCTGTAGAATAGATCAGCTAATAAAGGTTCTTGTTATATTTCGCTTGAAAACATAGGAATCATTTTATTGACATAAACTATTTATCTTAGCTATGATTGCCCTGGATAAAGAAGTGCTTCATTGAATAGCTCTACTCCTATACAACCTAAAGATCAAATATCACTCTTTTTAGTCACTTTCTTTTCAAATTATTCAGGAGCCATTCATTGATGTTCCCCTTTTTATTGTATTGCTGTTAATCAGTTATCTTAATAAAATAATCCAAGAGTTAGTATTATAGGACAATCTTAATCATCTATCAGAATATTAAGAGATTTCATTTCTTTATGAATTAAGTTTCTAGCGTGAATACCCTACAAACCCTCTGCTATTTAACTAAGTAAATTAAGTTTCTTATAATATCTAGATTGAGTGTCTTTTAATAACTACTTTGTCTATATTATTTAGAATAAACTTCCTTTACTCTCTAAATCTGTCAAAATACCTAACTCTTAACTATCTATTGCAAATCCTATAAGTCTTTAAACTCTTTAGCTCTTTATTAGCGCAAGTTCTTTGCATTCAAATCAGAACTAGTCTATTAGTTTATCACTCTATACGTTAAATAGTTTAAGTCCATACATTCTTCCTTAGATACTAATCAGATAAGTTGCTCCAAACTAATCACTAACCAACTTCTACAGCTTCTATAGAAATTAATTATCAGGAACTAAATCTCTATACTTCCATATTCTTATTTCACTATCTCTATCTATTTCTTAGAAGAACTTCCTAATCTCTTCTTCTGTTATTCTATTCTTCACTTAGTTTACTTAACTTGAAAGCGTAAATAAAGGAATTTCTAAATTCTGATCTAGTTAATATTCTTAAATGAAGCTCTCTAATGCTTCCAGATTTTAATTAAAAGCTTGAAGACATTGATCTTTATATTCTTAAGAAACTGCGAATTAAGGATCAAGTTAGATATATGCATTGAAGCATTAGATAGCTTCAAGAACATTTCCTAATTTAAAGAGAGAAAAACTTTTATGTTTGAAGTAATTCGGTTTAGTTGGATTGAGTTTGATGGCTTAGTTAAAGCTTTCAGTGGCTTCATAATATTTATCAGCATTATAAAGTGCAAGTCCTTTATTGAAATGTGCATATTCATCATAAGGATCTAGTTTAAGCGTTGTATTAAAACTCTAGATTGCTTCACTGTATTTCTTCAATTATTTTAAAGCAATCCCTTTATTATAATGAGCAGCTACATAGTTAGGACTTATTTAAAGAGCCATATCATAACTTTAGATTGCTTCACTATGTTTCCCTAGTTATTTTTAAGCATTTCCTTTATTTTAATGAGCAGCTGCATAGTTAGGATTTATTTAAAGAGCTTTATCGTAACTTTATAATGCTTCGCTGTATTTACATTATTAATTAAGTGCAAGTCCTTTATTGAAATGAGCATTTTCATAATAAGGATCTAGTTTAAGAGCTGTATTAAAATTCTAGATTGCTTCATTGTATTTCCCTAATCGATATAATGCAATCCCTTTATTACAATGAGCAGCTACATAGTTAGGATCTATTTAAAGAGCCTTATCATAGCTTTATACTGCTTCATTGTATTTCTTCAATTATTTTTAAGCAATCCCTTTATTTTAATGAGCAGCTGCATAGTTAGGATCTATTTAAAGAGCTTTATCGTAACTTTATACTGCTTCGCTGTATTTACATTATTAATTAAGTGCAAGTCCTTTATAGAAATGAGCATTTTCATCATAAGGATCTAGTTTAAGAGCTGTATTAAAATTCTAGATTGCTTCACTGTATTTCCCTAATCGATATAATGCAATCCCTTTATTACAATGAGCAGCTGCAAAGTTAGGATCTATTTAAAGGGCCTTATCATAGCTTTAGATTGCTTCACTATGTTTCCCTAATTATTTCAATGCAATTCCTTTAATTTAATGAGCAACTGCATTGTTAGGATCTATTTAAAGAACCATATCATAGCTTTGAATGGCTTCACTATGTTTCCCTAATTGATATAATGCAATCCCTTTATTACAATGAGCAACTGCATAGTTAGGATCTATTTAAAGAGCCTTATCGTAACTTTATACTGCTTCACTGTATTTCTTCAATTCTTTTAAAGCAATCCCTTTATTATAATGAGCAACTGCACTGTTAGGATCTATTTAAAGAGCCTTATCTTAACTTTATACTGCTTCATTGTATTTCCCTAATTGATATAATGCAATCCCTTTATTACAATGAGCAACTGCATAGTTAGGATCTATTTAAAGAGCCTTATCGTAACTTTATAATGCTTCGCTGTATTTCTTCAATTCTTTTAAAGCAATCCCTTTATTACATAGAGCAACTGCATAGTTAGGATCTATTTAAAGAGCTGCATTAAAACTCTAGATTGCTTCGCTGTATTTCCTCAATTATTTTAAAACCATTCCTTTATTTAAATGAGCAGCTTTTTGACTAGGATTTAGTTTGAGAACGTTATCGTAGCTTTAGATTGCTTCATTGAATTTTTATAGATATTAAAGTGCTAATCCTTTGTAAAAATGAGCAGTTACACAATCAGGATCAAGTGCAATAGCCTTATTAAAGATATCGAGAGCTTCAAGGTGATTATTTAGTTTGAGCTTTTATAACCCTTAGTTGATATATTATCTTATTAGAGACATTTTATATAATGATATTAAATAGTTAAATATATAATTAAAGGTTATTAATATAGTCCACATCTTAGTTCTACTAGACAGGAGAAATAAAGAGAATATATTAAATTCCTAAATTAATTGGCTACAATACTTCAGATATTTAACCTTGCAGATTAAGTCTCTTTAAAAATTTGATTTCAGATTTCCTTCAGAACTCATAAAATAATTAGCCTGACTTGAAGGCTTTATAAAATTCTATTTTGGCATATTATCAGGTTAGATGACAAAACGATAAGTTGTCCTCTTCACTAGCATTAAAAGTTAACAGATCTAAAATTCTTAAAGATTGATTGAAGGCATAACTTTGTACTCTAGATAGCAGCCATTTATTAAGTTCTTAGGATTTCCTTCTTAATTCATTCTCTTGAATTCCTTTTATATTGATTAGGTAGATTGTACCTAATCTATCTTCACCTAGGATTCATAAGCCTTTCAAAAATTGTTTAATAGAAAGTAAATCTCTACATTTCCCATTCAAACCTATGTCTCTCTTTAAAAAATGCACCCTTAAATTTTAAATGATGTCGTATATCTTTGACTGTTATTTTTTTGGAGATACTAGTTTTGGCTTATAGCATAGCTATATTATAAGTTTCGATTACTTCCTCATTGTTATCTAAATAAAACTATAAAGTTCCTTTCTTATTATAAATCTAAACATTCTAAGATATTTGTTAGATAGCTATTTTGCTATCAATTGCTTACTCTTTCTTCCTTAATTCAGTTATAGCAAAACCTTTATAAAATAAGCATTAGTTTTATCGGGATTTAATTCTTAGCTTTTTCAAAATTTTTGCTATCACTTCTTACTTTTTTAACCTTAATCAAAATAATCCCTTTAAGATAGAAGCTTAAATATGCTGAGATTTACATATATGGCTTTTTCATCTTTTCTTTAGCTTCAATATTCTTTTAAACTTAACAGGCGCTAATCCTAAGTAGAAATAGACGTTTGCTAATTAAGATCCTAATTTTATTTCTTTGCTAAATATCTGCAAATTAGCTTCAATCTTTTATAGCACTAATTCCGTATTTAAGTAGGCTTCTCAGTTATAAGGATCATATTAAATTACTTCAGTATGATATGTAAGTTTTGAAAGAACTAAATCTTTAAAATGCTAAACTGTTTGATTCATACCGTGACTCTAATATCTTAATCTAAAATATCAATATCCTTTACCTTACCATTATTGATTCTTTTATACTAAGTTTAGCAAAATCTGGATTTAGATAAATCTCTTTTTCAAATTTCTCTTTTCTTTATTCTACTTAAACTAAACTAAAATAGTCTAGTGACATCTTTAATTGTTAGAATTACTTCCTTCAATTAAAGATACTTTAAAATTATTAATAAGTTTTTCATCTCCCGCTTTCATCTTCATCTTATACTTCATCTTAATCATCTTAGTTATCAATTTTTTTATTCTATTCTTCCACTTATTCTTTTAGCTTTTCTTATTATTCCTTTTCTTCCTCGTTCTCTTCACTATTTTCTTGATTTTTTACTTCCTATTCCTTAGATTCAGGACTTTCCAATCATTCTTCTTCCATTTCGAATAATTCCAATCTCCTTTTGAGCAGCATCCTGTGGAAAATTTTAATTTGTAAATCTATGTATTCTATCTTATTTTTTGGGAATTAGTTGATATCATAGGTTATTAATCTTCCTATATCACCTGATTCAATCTTTGTTTTTAGCCATTCTCTTATATCTATGTAACAATTACAATCCATAATATGTTGGAACTTGTCCAATTCACCACAGATGCAATGAGGATTCTCGATAGGATAATGTCTGTCTTGAAGATCTTTCCGAAAGTTGTAGCTTTAAGTTCTGAGTTTGTATATACTGATTATTTCTTTTCTATATTATTTATTTAGTTTCAGATAGGTAATTTCTAGGAATTATCGTTAGTTACAAAATTATTCTATAAAAATCTTTGCAGTTGGCATATATTTAAGTATTTACTAAGTTATTTTATAGAATTTTTGTTGAATCTAGTTCTTTACATATTTCGTAAAGGTAGTTAAGCTACTATTATGTTCCTAATTATTAAAGTCAATTTCGTAGTATTCAGATAGTTAAGATCTATATAACAGGACTCATTAAAATTGTTTTCAGATGCTTAGAAGGCTTTCCTTGCTATTAATCTCATACTTTTGTCAATTTTATTTAGTGTTCCAGTTGCTCCATTTTAGAAAGCTCAAGGTACTAATTCTCCTCCATATTCAACTTTAGGGAGCGTGAACATCCGGTGCAAAGTCTTAAAATGTCAAGGTGTCGCATTTTTATATCTTGATAATGTATATACTACTTTCTTCATAGCAGACAAATAATAAGATGAAACCGATTTGCAGTGATTAATTAGATCCTTTTTTTGATGAATAGTTACTCCTAAATATGTTACTTATTACTTTTAAATAATTGGATTGTCTTTTATTTTTAAGTTTAACTTAACTTCTTTTTGATTCTTTTTTAAGAATTAAATAGCTTCGCATTTTGAAGTATTAATATTCAATTAAGTTCATTCGAATACTTTTTATGTTTCATTTATTAAAATCAGCATGGACTTTTCAGATTTGGATAGGAGAATTAAATCATCTGCCCATCCTCTACATGCGAAGCTTCTGCCAATAGTATTATATTTGAATCCTATTATGTTACTTTTACTTTCTAAATATCTGATTACAATATCATAGTACAGCAAAGCAAGCACTTGAACATGTGAGCTACCTTATATAACTCCATTATTGTATTTTATCTTCCTAGATAAGGTTCCATCTATAAGAAAGGAGGAATTTATGTTTTTATAGAAAGATTCAAGGGCATTTATAAGTCCTAAAGGAAGCTTGGCTCTCCTGAGTTAATCGAAAAGCAATCTTCTTTCTATGGTATCAAACATTTTCTCTACATCTATTAGTGTGGCAAGGAGTTTTGTATTCCCTTTTGCTTATTTGCGATAGGATTCTATTATTTACTATATTGTCCAAATTTGCAAAGTAGTTTATTTCCTTTTCATGAATCCCATCTAGCTTTCATGAATTAAGTTTCTTTTATATATTTAATCATATAACCTATTAGTTAAAGCTTTATCATATATTTTTAGTATAGAGTTCATCAAAGAAATAGATCTCCAATCATCTTTGCTTCCTTTTTTAAATATAGGAATAATGATTAACGTACTAAGTTCTTCAGGTATTCTACCTAGCCTCAGCATATTATTCAAGAAAGAATGAAGAATCAAAGTAAGATAATAACCTCCATACTTCAATAATTCTCCCTTTATGCCATCTGGACCAGCTGTTTTTCCATTAGGGATTTATTGAATAATTTCCTAAATTTCTTAAATCGTAAAGAGTTGGAACTCTTGTAAATAGGAAGGTATTTACTCTTAAATTTCTTTAATATTTCAATAAACTAGATTAAAATTTTTGTTTCTATTGTCAAGCTACTATTAAGTAAGATTTTAATGTTTATTAAAAACAAAGTTCTCTCATGAATCAACGAATTGGTTTTTAAGCTCTTAGTTAAAGTTCATTCTGTTTCTTATTTTTGGGTTCAGAATCTTTTTCGCTTGTTAAAACATAATTTTTGGTTCTTCATTAAGATTTAGAAATTTCTTCTTTGCTTTATCTTTTAACCATTTTCATAGATGATATTTATATTTATTTCAAAGTTTATTAGCTGATTTCTGAGGATTAAGGACTCTTTAATTATATTTGAGTTTCTTTATACTCTTAGTTAGCTCTTTTCGCATCTATATACTTTCTTGCAAGATCTCGAGGAAGTTTGTTGTATTTATGATCAGGAATAAATGATCCTAGTACTGAATCTTCGTTTTCTTGAATATTTCTGCTAATGTACATGTACTATTCCTCTAAATTATTTCTATCTATTTGAAAGTAATCCTTACAAGTTTGTATAAATGATTGTTAATATCTTTATCTATCAATTGGATCTTACAAACTATTAATTTTATATTTTATCTAAGTTATTTTTTCATCATCATAATATTTTGTATTAAACAAAAGTTAACTGTAATTGGAATATGATCAGTTTTTAAGCATCCATTGTGAGCCTAAAAATTTGCAAATTAATTATTATTTAAATGACTACTAATTAAAATATAGTCATTACAGTACAATTTTCCCGTTCCTTTGTGTATGCATGTATTACTAATCGTATTATTAACTATTTGAAGATCGTTTTATTGCAAGAATTCTTAAAATCTAGATGTGTTGTCATAATCGTTTTAAGTATTATTTCCGTTATTTTATAATAGAGCATTGAAGTCTCCTATCAATATATGAGGATTATTTGGAAATTATCCAATATATTTATTAATATAATCATAAGCTTAATCTTTAATCAGACTACTTTTATTATTGTCAGGCATGTAGCAAGATGTGATTAATGTATTTTCCATTTTGACTGAAACAAATCGATTTTAGGTTTCTATATTTACTCTAGATTCAGTACTATTGATTTCATCTCTAATAATAAAACTTACACCTCCTCCTTTATCTGCATTTCTAAAGTATGTCCTATATCCTTTTATTATTATGGAGGAAAATCTTACTGTTGTCATGTTTCATTAATTGAGAAGATGTCTATGTCATTACTTTTGATAAATTCTTCAATCATTAACTGTTTTCCTGCTATTCCATTAATGTTAACGTGTCCAATCTTGATTCGAGTTCTATATTAATATTAATTATTATCTTTATTACTTTCTTTTGATCCAGCTGGAAGTCCATTTTCGTAAATACAAATATTTTTATTCCCTTGTTAATCATAATCAACATTTACAAATTTTTAACCATATTCCTGATGCTGATGAAAGAATTAGATAATTATAAAAATTACTTATTTATTATATTTTTATAACAGTTTTTGATCCACAAATATTTTGGTTTTTTTAATACTATCAATAGTTCCAAAGGTTAATTCTTAATTAATTGTCACATGCCTTAAATATTACTCATTTCATACTGTGTTTTTCTTCAAGAACCCTATAATATAAATTCCTTGAGTAAAGGCGATTTAAAATTTAATGATTGTATTATTTTTTCGCTTTCTTTTTGATCTCTATATTTAATACTACGTTTAGCTACTGGAATTTAAATATAATCTTTTTCCTATTTTCTTTTAAGAGGGTTTAATTTTTTAGCAACAGAACATTTTTAGTTTTCAATCTTATTGAAATCTGTCTAGTTCTATTAGTCTTTTGATTAAGTTTTAGCTTTAAGGCTAAATAATCCTTTCATTAGCATTTTATTAATTTCCTCTTATTTTTAATTGTTACATATGAGATCTATATTTAACTAATGATAGGATTACTAGAGTTTTATATAATTATTTTCTTACAAATTCACTTGGCAAAATTGGTCTAATTGATCAACTTTTATTATGTTAGATGATATATCTAAACACTGGATTTTTACTTAAATTTGCTTATCCTATAACATCTGTTTAAGTTTAATTAATTTTGGTTTAATTTGTTTCTGTTTATGTTTACATTTCAAAATATATTTTTAAATATTTTTATAGTTGCTTAGTATAAAAGCTTGTTATGTTTTCGATTTCATTTTATTTTTATGTTAATAATCCTAACAGGATTTATTCTTTTTATTACTGCTGTGCTTGTATAATCTGTTCAGAATTTTATTGCTATTGATTCTCTAGTTCTTAACTAAAAAATAAGATTTAATTTTATAACTTCTAGCACTGTTTATTGTATTATTGATTTTCAAATTACTCATTTTTTAATTCGACTTCAGTCTTATTCTTTAGCTAATAAACTTATTAAAGTTCTCATTATATTTGGTCTGATTATTATTGTTGATATTAATATAACTCAATTAAGCATTGCAGATAGTTCATTTATTAAAAAGTAAATGGTTCATTGAATTAAAGTTTGTTTATATCGATTTATGATTTTCAACTAACTCAGTTTAAGTTATTTATTGATTAAAATAAGTTTATTCAAATTATTAGTCTAAAAAGTCTGTTTAAATTTCCATCTCTCTATATTGCTTTATTTATAAACTTCTTAAAGTAACTATTAAGTATGATATAATATAAATTATTTGATTTCCTTAATTTTCTTATTAAGTTTATTTATATAAATCTTGTACTGCTCATAGATTGCTTCATAAGAGTTAATCATGTCTTAATTGTTTTGATTAATTTGTGCAAGAATAATTGTTTATTTATCTAAAGAAATGTTATTATCTGTTAAGTTTTTTATTTATGTCTGAAGCTTTTTTACTTCATTCAAAAGCGTTTCATTTTATTTTTTAATTAAAAGAGTATCTTAAATATCCATAGTATTATTCCCTGCTTAGAAATGGTTAGATAATATAATATCCAAAGTATCTTACTATAAAAAGGATATTTTTTATACGATTGGTAAGACTGAGGTACCAAACTATTTTTTTTATCTATAAGTATATTTCTCAATCTTTAGAATTCTTGATAGTTAATTTCCACTTTTTAGGGAATTTCGAAGTAATTTTAACAGAATACGAAGGAACTTGTTGACTGGAGATTAACTACATATATTTAGTAAAGCTCTTAGCAAGTTAATTATCTTCTTTACGGATTTGAATTGAAATGAATTAGGGTCACTTTTTAGAAAGTAGTCGAGCATCTGCCTATGCTCATTTCATAAGATGGCAGCTTCTATATTTTTAGATAAAGAAGAGTCGTCAAGATTATAATCCTGAGATATTTAGAAATCATCCATTTTTTTCATTTTCTTTATTCTAATATCCCATTTTGTATAAAGCTTAATCTTTAAGCATATAAACTTCTACTCAAAATTGATTTTGACTGATAATAATGTAACAGAACTCAAATACTTAATTCCATCTTGGAGCTAAACAAATATTTCATATTTGTTTGCAATATAATTTTTATCTTTAGGATTTACTTTAACATCTGAGTAGAAAATCTCAGCAGCCTCCTCGTATTACATTGCTTTATTGGAAATATCTCATACTCGTTGTACTTGTTAAGCTTACAAGATTGGAGTTTACTCAGATATTGCTACTTTTGAAAGCATCATTTTGCTATATAACTTTCGCATTTCTTTTATAGAACTTTAATTATCCTAATAGATCAAGGATCGAGAGCATGTTTTTGATACTTTAATTAGAATTCTAAATAACTTTCTAATTTTAAACCTTAGTCAAAACTTTTGCTTTACTAATGTAAACCCAAATAACTTGAGCATTTCTTTTTAAAGCATAATTGGAGTTTTCGATAGCCTATCTTTATTTACCTTAACTAAGTAACGCTTCTTCTTTACTAACATGAATATCAGCAAAGCTAGAATCAAGATAGCTTTATTAAAGTACTCTAATACTTAAGTTCCCTTTTCTTCTCTGTTCAGTTATTAGCCATAGATATTAAAATATTTAGCTAGCTATATTTTTATATTCCTGGCTTTTTTACCTTTTTAAATATAAGTTTTTATTAATAAAGCAATTTAAATTAGCCTAGATTAAATAATAGCTAATAATGATTAATACTTAGATTAATTAATTTTAGCATCTATATTCATATGAGACCTGATCATTCCAAGCTAATTCAAAATACTTTAAATAGTATATTTTTGTACTTTGCTTACAAAGTAGTTTTAGGGGTTTACTATCATACTTTTATTTAATACTAGTTTAACTTATCTAATTTATTAGTAGATAGAGGGATATTAGGTGTAGTTAGATGTAGACTGGTAATCTGTACAGATACTGCTTAAGCTTATCTTAGCCTGTATATAAACTAATAATCAGATCTAATTGTTACTAAAATTGGTCATAATCAGTTTCTTAAGTAAGTGGCTAGATAATTAGATTAGCAATGCTGAAGTAATAAACATGATTAGTTGATAAAGTTAAATAGTAGTTAACTAAGCTTTAGTACTATTACTGTCTGAGTAATATATTATTAGTTACTTGGAAGACTTTAATAATTAGAGTTTTAGATAAAAGCTATTGATGGTTAAGTAATATAAGACTTAATAATAAGACTTTAATATTAAAATAGTTTAAGTATTCAACTTCACATCTCTTATGCACTCTATCTGAAAGCTTCTCTCATAGGTTAGTGACTTGTACCTTCATATGGATTGTACTTTTATTTTATTTTATCTAACTAGCTTATAAAAGTATCTATGTTTGGTCTTATATTCTCATCGAAAGCTAAGCATCTGTAGAATAGATCAGCTAATAAAGGTTCTTGTTATATTTCGCTTGAAAACATAGGAATCATTTTATTGACATAAACTATTTATCTTAGCTATGATTGCCCTGGATAAAGAAGTGCTTCATTGAATAGCTCTACTCCTATACAACCTAAAGATCAAATATCACTCTTTTTAGTCACTTTCTTTTCAAATTATTCAGGAGCCATTCATTGATGTTCCCCTTTTTATTGTATTGCTGTTAATCAGTTATCTTAATAAAATAATCCAAGAGTTAGTATTATAGGACAATCTTAATCATCTATCAGAATATTAAGAGATTTCATTTCTTTATGAATTAAGTTTCTAGCGTGAATACCCTACAAACCTTCTGCTATTTAACTAAGTAAATTAAGTTTCTTATAATATCTAGATTGAGTGTCTTTTAATAACTACTTTGTCTATATTATTTAGAATAAACTTCCTTTACTCTCTAAATCTGTCAAAACACCTAACTTTTAACTATCTATTGCAAATCCTATAAGTCTTTAAACTCTTTAGCTCTTTATTAGCGCGAGTTCTTTGCATTCAAATCAGAACTAGTCTATTAGTTTATCACTTTACTAGCTAAATACTTTAAGTCCATACATTCTTCCTTAGATACTAATCAGATAAGTTGTTCCAAACTAATCACTAGCTAACTTCTACAGCTTCTATAGAAATTAATTATCAGGAACTAAATCTCTATACTTCCATATTCTTATTTCACTATCTCTATCTATTTCTTAGAAGAACTTCCTAATCTCTTCTTCTTTTATTCTATTCTTCACTTAGTTAACTTAACTTGAAAGTGTAAATAAAGGAATTTCTAATTATGGATTAAGTTAATTTGCTTAACAAAAACATTTGAACGCTTCTTTGTTTTTATTTAAAGCTTAAAGGCAAAGACCTTTATTATAATGAGCTTCTGAGTAATTAGGGTTAAGTTAGATAGCTGTGTTTAAACATTAAATTGCTTCGATGTTATTTTCTAATTCGTGAAGTGAAAGTCCTTTATTGCAATGAGCAGCTGCTAAATTATGATTAAGTTTGAGAGCTATATTGTAGCTCTAAATTGCTTCGATATAATTTTCTAATTCGTGAAGTGAAAGTCCTTTATTGCAATGAGCAGCTGCTAAATTAGGATTAAGTTTGAGAACTATATCGTAGCTCTAGATTGCTTCAATGTATTTTCCTAAGTTGTGGAGTGAAAGTCCTTTATTGCAATGAGCAGCCGCTAAATTAGGATTAAGTTTGAGAGCTATATCATAGCTCTAAATTGCTTCGATGTATTTTCCTAACTGTTTGAGTGTATTTCCTTTATTAAAGTGTGCAGCTTCATAATTAGAATCTATTTAGAGAGCTTTATCGTAGCTCTAGATTGCTTCGATATAATTTTCTAATTCGTGAAGTGAAAGTCCTTTATTGCACTGAGCAGCTGCATTATTAGGATTAAGTTTGAGAGTTATATTGAAGCTCTAAATTGCTTCGATGTATTTCCCTAATTGTTTGAGTGTATTTCCTTTATTAAGGTGGGCAGCTTCATAATTAGAATCTATTTAGAGAGCTTTATCGTAGCTCTAGATTGCTTCGATGTAATTTTCTAATTCGTGAAGTGAAAGTCCTTTATTGCACTGAGCAGCTGCTAAATTAGAATTAAGTTTGAGAGCTATATCGTAGCTCTAGATTGCTTCGATGTATTTTCCTAACTGTTTGAGTGTGCATCCTTTATTAAAGTAAGCATCTACATCATTAGGATCTATTTTGAGAGCTTTGTCGTAGCTCTAGATTGCTTCGATGTATTTTCCTAACTGTTTGAGTGCATTTCCTTTATTAAAGTGTGCAGCTGCATTATTAGGATTAAGATTGAGAGCTTTATCGTAGCTCTAGATTGCTTTGATGTATTTTCCTAATTTATATAGAGAAGCTCCTTTATTGCAATGAGCAGCTGCATTATTAGGATTAAGTTTGAGAGCTATATTGTAGCTATAATCTGCTTCGATGTATTTTCCTAAGTTGTGGAGTGAAAGTCCTTTATTAAGGTGTGCAGCTTCATAATTAGAATCTATTTAGAGAGCTTTATCGTAGCTCTAGATTGCTTCGATTTATTTTCCTAGATTAGCAAATGTAATTCCTTTATTACAGTGTGCAGCTGCTAAATTGGGATCTAATATAGTAGCTATGTTAAAAAAATCTAAAGCTTCCAGTCAATTTTTTTAATTTATACATTTTATTCCTTGATTGAAATATTATTTTGCTTCCGACATTTTATAATAATTAGCAATGTAATTTAGGTTAAATATAAGATTTATAATATTGATTATAGATAATTATTTAAATTTTAGCTTTTTTAATTGCTTAATTTATATTTTCTTTCTAAATTGGACTTATTTGTTATTTATCTCCTTTATTCTTTCATTTTGTAGTTTTACTAGCTTTAATATCTATTTTGCTTTTAGTGATTTTATATTTTGGTTTATTTATTGTTTTAGATTACTATATTCTCTTACAAAAAAGTAATTATTTTGAGAATTTAAAATTGAATTCGCAATTTTGGAAGAGCAACAAAAAAAGAAAGACGTCTAATAGAATGAAGCATTTGGTCTTATAAGTCAAAAGAATGATAAATAGGATTAAAGAGTAAAATGTAATGATGAGGACAATTGAAAGAAAATCAAGAAACCTAATGAGAAATGCTATTACTACATCTGCTTGAAACATCTATTGCACATTTCTTAAAATTTAGATTATTGAGAAGAAGTTAAGTTAAAAGAGCTGAAATAAGACAAGAGCAAAAATTAGAAGATATGAAAAGAGTTTACAAGATTATGAATAACACTACATGAGGTGTTCAAGTATCAGATTACGCTAAAGATTTTTACTTATATAACACTAGCAAAAGAATCTAACTTTTTTTAAGCCTAAAAGCTTTAGTATTTAAATGATTTATGATTATAGAGCAATATTAATTAATAGCCTTTAGTTAGCATTAGATATAATGCTGATATCTATGATTTATGCATTAGTAGATTAAAATTATTTTAAGTTACTAATTTATTTTGAGTTATTGCTAACTCCCTCCTTATAACCATTTTACTTCTTATACCTCTCTTTTTATATCAAAATTAGCTATCTATTTCTTTTCATTTCAATAATAACCTTTTACTCAATAAGTTTATGAAGAAAGAAAATCCAAGCTTATTTTTCAGGCCTTACTCGCTAAAGATGCTAAGTAGCTAAAGAAAGATAGTCATTGAATATCTTAAACCATCTACTAATTAAGGGTAGGAACAGATTAGGAAATGAATCTTGGATTATAAGCATACAGAGGGATTAAGACAGGGAATAAATAAATTTTCAGATCATACATAATAGTAAAGGACTTGAAGCTGGACAATACAGCGAACTGAAAGAGCTATTAAGCCAGATAAATTTAGATCTAAGAATAAAGAAACTTATAAAAATGGAGTCTTAAAATCTTGTTCCCGGCTTTTCTTGAGCAAAGAAGAGAAAAAAGCTCTAGAGAAAAAGCAGGCATAAAAAAAGTATCAAGAGTCTTCTTCTCCTCACTTACAAAACTAATAAAGAACCTAATAACTATAATAAACACCTCCTAAAGTAATAAAAAGAAAGGAATCTAATATAATAGCAGGAAAATAACTTCCATCAAAGATAATTAAAAAGGAAATAAATATTTAACAGTTAGTATTTGAAATATCCAATCTCTAGGAAGAGATTAAAGTGCTTAAGTAGGAAAATTAAGAACTAAGAAACTTATTATCGCTTGGATAAGATAACTTAGAGATTAGAATTATTAACTAAGAAAGGGAACTCCAAGCATATTGGAACATTTAAACTGAACATAGATAAGAAACAGTAAGGCTTGGAAATATCGTATAAAAACAAGAGTTGGAGTTTATTAAGCAAAGAATATTAGCACAAACATAACTAATTAGACAAATTAGATGGAGATAGAATAATAAAAAGAGGTTATAAATCGAAAACCAATCAGATAAGTAAGGAAGAAATGCTAATACTATAATAGTAAGTGACATTTGTACAAAAATTGCTAAAAATTTTAGAATTTCAAGAAAAAATTTTGGCGTAAAGAATAAGAAAAATACTAGAGGCTCTATTGCAACTAGATTGGAGATATTTACAGAAGAAAATGATGCGAAATACCTTTTGGAATAATAGGAACAAGAAATCAAAGAAACTGAGAAGACCTTAGTGAAGATAATTTCATTAGAAAGTCAAGAATGATGAGAAGTGTTGCTGATAAAACAACTTATTTTAAACGGTGTCCAGATTGGCACTGTTGAACATTTTAATTTCATTATTATTTAGAATAAAGAAACTTAGTCGTTTTAATTAAGCTTTGAAGGGACTATAGTAAAGATTAAAGCACCCCACTGTAAATAAATTGATAGGAAGTATCAAAATATTTACCTTTAAGAGATTTTCAAGATAACGATAAAATAACAACTTTACTCAGCTTAAATGAGCTAAGTTTAATAGCCAACATAAGAAAGAAGTTAGTTTCATATTAGGAAATAGGAAAGCACTTAATTAACTAAGCCTGTAGGCACGTCAGCTAGCAAGTCTTATTCATAAGCTTAATTCAGTAGTTTGTATAAAATAGAGAAGGAATGTAGTTATTATTATTAAGCTCATATTGGCAGACAAATCTTCCGTAACTTATAGAGCCAAAAATCAGATAAAGAGGGGAAAATTTCTATCTTGAGTTATAGGATTAAAGTTCTTTAGAGTAAAAATATAAGGTAGTAAGGGAAACTAGCTTACTACTAAGAAAGGTTCTATGAAACTATTGAGAATTTGAGCATAGTTAAAGAAATGAAACCTATCTCTTTAATTTATATCTTAAAAGGAACTGCTTCTAAAAATATGAATCATATGATTCAGAATTTAAATGTTTAAAACTGTTCTTTGAATTAAACCTAATAATATAGTATATTTTAAAAGAAGAGACCTAGATGAATCTTGAAAGGCAGATACTGAATCTTATTTAATTTTAGTACATACAAGCAAAGAACATGGTCTAAGTATCTCTGGACAAATACGAAATATTAATTGAGATGTATAATAGTGTCATTAAACTGTATCCTAGATATACAGAAATTAATTAAGTTAAAATATATCTTTTAAAACTGAGGTTGAATAGAGAAGCATATGAATGCTTCAGATAAATGTGAGAGTTATTAGTAGTTAAGGAATAGAATTTTGGGTTTTTGGGTAATAAGATCTGAAAGCGCAAAGTTAGTTATTCGCTATTGACTTGAATAATATTGGATAATTTTAGCTTAAAAGATTCCGAATTATACGTTTGTAGTGGTAAAAGCAATATGAAGCAAGGAAGAAGATACAAAGAAATAATAACTTATATCCTATAACTACCACTAATTGAGCCATAAGTTGCTAGGCTTGCAAAAAAAAAATCAATTAAGTAGAGAGTTAAGGTATCAAGCTTATATATAAAGAAAGTCTTAGAATAATTGAAGTAAATAAAGGCTTGCCTCATTTTATATCTAAGAAGAGAAACTATCTTGAGTTTAAAGAAAAATTTAGGATTAAAATATAATATTAACATCATAAAGTGAAAAAGGTTAGCGTATTTAAGTTGGCCTGACAATATTATAAATAAGGCGCTATTAGTCTAGTGGTTAGGATAACTGCCTTCCAAGCAGTTGACCCGGGTTCGAGTCCCGGATAGCGCACTTTTAAATATTTTATGAAATCAGAAGCTTTTAGAAAAGACATTTAAGTTTTAAAAATTAGTTATGATGAAAGATTAATAAATTATACATTAAAAAAGTTTCAAAAACTGATAAAAATGCTTATATCTTTGTAATAAAAATATGAGTTCTCACAAAAAAAGCATCATAAGTAATAAAAAATAGTTATATAGTCTAGTGAATATTTTTAATAAAAGCTCTTATGATGTAATGCACCTTAACTCTAAATCCAATGATTTTAGTTTAAGTATTTTGATATTATCTTTTTCTACTAATACATTTCATTTTTTATTTCTCGTTTTTTTAATTTGTCTTAGAACTTTTGATGGCTATATTATCTAAATAAGCTTAGCTACTATTTTAGATAATTTAAGCAAAGTAGAATAATCTATTACATCCTTTTAACCCTTTAATTTTAAGCTGTTTTGTTATTGAAGTATTTATAGTTGCATAAGATAGATTGGCTACTGAATGATATAGTAATAAGATAAATGGGCAGCTTAAATAAGCATTTAGATGATTAGTAGCTTTCTACTTATAGCGAATAGCTAGGAATTTTCTTACTCTATTACTAAAATTTAAGTCTTATAATTTAAGTCTAGAAACCTTACACCTATTACTTAAGCTAATTACTGTATATCCTCATTTTAGTTTAGATCGCATAATAATTTAGTAAAGGTTAAATAGACAAAACTTAGATTAGTTAGTGTATAACTAATATAGGTATTTTAGAATGAAATAGGGAAGAGAGAATTGAGAGTTAAATAAAAGAAGATCCTCAGTTTAGTATTTATAATAGAAGTAATTTCTAGTGATATAAAAGTGCATTAAAGTCCCTAGACACATAGTAGTAATTTAGACTCTAAATTAATATATGGATAAATAAAAATATAAAAGGTACTAATAATGATTATTGAAAGTAATATGATCTATTATATCCTTAGTATATGCAAAATGTAAGTTTGATAAAGCTTGACTAAACATTACAACTATGGATAATAAAAAAAGTTAATAAGCCTATTAAGATAAGCTAAAAATAAGAAAAGCAAATGTTAAATAAACTTAAGGGTAGAAAGATTATAGCAAGTTATAATAATAAAGTAATTTTAGTAGTTTGAATAGTGGTTAAAGATTGAAAGAGGTATAAGAAGAATATTATATGTTATGTTGATAGTATAAAATATAGTAAAATAGTGTTAGGTAATTAGTTAGTTGATTGATATATTGATAGTAGTACGAATAATTAGTGATTTAGAATTGAATATTTAATGTGTTAATAGTTATTACTAGTCTATTGCTTAAATTATTTAGTTATAATCTAAGATTTTGAATTGATAAATATAAAGTTATTGGA
Organism: Loxodes magnus; assembly: GCA_946699065.1. Taxonomy (NCBI): domain Eukaryota; phylum Ciliophora; class Karyorelictea; order Loxodida; family Loxodidae; genus Loxodes; species Loxodes magnus. The sequence goes on from CAMPDV010000389.1 coordinate 246,542, forward strand.
AAGTCTTGTATGATCTAAAGCAATTAAAGTTAATTAAAAATGTATTAGATATAAATTTGATAGTACTATTTATGCTTAGCTTATGATTTGATTGCTTACATTTTATAATATAGTACTATAAGATTTTTAATGTATTGTAGCTATTAAAAGACACTATTATATTAATGCTTTAAATCATAATCTTATTATAAGGGATAGAGTTTATATTTTAGCAATTAATGTTTTACACTAGTTGCTTCAAATACAAGTGCCTGTTATTTTTATAATAAATGGTTGATGTATCACCTATTTAAAAATTAGGCTCTATAATATTTTCTATCCTTATTGCTTTCCAATTTATGAACACTAAGATTTTAAGATATTTTTTAGTTCTTAAAAATAGTCAGTCAGCTTTAAAATAATTTAAATAGAATATTTGTAAAATTTCCTTTAAAACTTATAAAAGTATAAATCAGATGGAATCAAAAAATAAAGAAACAGGAAAAACCTTTTAACTAAGTTATAGAACTTGAATCTTATAAACTTGCTTTATTCAATAAAGGAAATGACTTTAGTAGTAACCAAAATATTGAAGCAATAAAGTTATAATTATATATAAACCATTATACTTATTTATTAGCTTATTATGCAAAGGAATATCCTAAAATCAAAATAATAATTTAAAAGCTATTGAAAAGCACAATCTTATTATATATATATTTTTTAAAACCGCCATAGTTGTTTGAAGGTGAACAACAAGGTCATCTTCATCAGAGGTTGGGGAAGTTAAGTACGCATAATCGACGTTATGTCTTCCTCTGCTTTGGTTTGGCCTCGAGACATAAGATTCTTAGACCTTCGACGTTGGCTTGACTTGGTTTCGTTTATTTTTAATACTGGAACGAAAAAGGAATAATATTGCGAGCTTCATCAGAGGTGGGGAATTTAAGTACCCATAATGACACATGTCGTTCTCTGCTTTGGTGATACAATGAGACACAATCCTGCCCATGTCCTTGGAGCTCTAGCAAATATTAAAGATTACGAGTATTCTAAAATTATATCAGTATTGAACATTTTTATCAGTACTTAATAATTATACCAGTATTGAATAAGGTTTATCAGTATCTGATAATTTTATCAGTAACAAACATTCTTGTCAGTACGAAACATTTTTTTTAAAAAGCTGCGCACCAATGAGAGTGCTACGCGCTCTATAATCAAATTTATTTATTTATTTATTTATTAAATTTAAAGAATTATTTGTTCCAGTTTTTTTATACTTCTTATGATGATTAATATTGTTTCTCAAGCTAAGATGATATTAATTTTTCTACTTTATCAGTGAGGTATCTATTTTTGAACATAAACTCTTTTAATGATTTAGATAATATTTCTATTTAAGTTTGTGTCGTAAGTTTTTTTAATTCTGGATTTTCAAGTGGTTAATGTTCGTCATATCAATCATACTTCTTAATTTCACTCATTGTAATTATTTCGCTTTGTTATTTTTAGAGAATTTTCCTGTTTAAATGTTTTGTTCAAAGTTCTGTTATTTTTTAGAAACCATTTTATAGTATAATATAATAAGCAGAAAAATAAGGCTAAGACAAATATTTTGAGCAGATTAAATTATTGCTTTAATATCTTTTTGTATTATCAAAATATATTGAGGACTTAGAACTAAAATAATTAACAATATTTTCATAATCTCTCTATTTAAGAAAGGTAGTGAAAGCAATAAAATAATTGTAAATTACTTTTGATCATTAATACTATTCTGAAAATATACGAAAATGCTTAGCATAAAGATTTTTAAAATTCCGCAAGAATGTAACTTCATCCATTTAATATAATGAGATTTAATTAAATAAAATAATTTTTGCTTGTCTCATCACTCTTTTTTGCTAATCATCGGTTTTAAACTCTTTGAGGCTAATTTTATATGAGGAGATTTAATAATATGTCACTTATCTTTAAAGACACTAATTTAACATTCAAATTTTAATGAGAGGGGATTTTAATAGTTAAAGTTAGCTATCATCATTAAAAACCACGATAAATAGAAATTAGAAATTTTAATATGAAATCAAACTAAATAATAAAAATTATTATTATTATTATGAAAATATGAATGTTGGACGAGGTCTGGAAAACTAGTTAATAATCTAGTGTAGTGTATAACGCTTGACGAATAATCTTGCACTAGATACCGCCAAGGGAAAGGATGAAAAAGCTCGGAAGAGACAAGTCTAACTTGTCAAGATGGTTCTCGTTTGTAGTATGAAAGTTTGACTGATGGACTATTAATGACTTAATTACTAATTCTTATTTGGATTTTATTCAAGAAGACTGGAACATTTGTTTCAAGATTCAAGAATAATTTTTAATAATCAAATTCTCCTTTGGAGAAGGTGATGTGAATTATTAGACGGCAATAATGACAATAAGAAGTATGAGAAAATTTAGTTATATAATATTAAATATTAATATTGAAGAGCTGCGTGTAAACAAGTTGCTAAGCGCTTTATTATAATCTTTATTTATTATTGTTTATTTAACTAAATTAATTAAATTTAATCTAAAATTGTGAATATTTATAGTTATTCTTATCTTTTTAATGCTCTTATGATAATTTTTTTGTTTCTTTTGCGTAATATTCATGAAAATGTTTTCTCTTGGACATTCATTCATTTACTCGCTTTCTTCTTCATTTTGTTCTTGTTAATTCAAAATTCATTCTGTTTAGATTTTCTTAAAGACCTTCGATTTAAATTTGCTAGAAAGAAGAAAGGTTTTCTTATTCAGACATTAGTATATCTTATAGAGCAAAATAAATTTTTATCAAGTTTCTTGTATACACTTAAATTTAAATTTTTTTAATACTTATTATATTTCTTGTGGCTTTATTGCCATTTCTTCTTGTTATTGTTTCTTTTTTTATAAGATTTAATTTATTTCTTTTAGTTTTTTTCAAATTCTATATTTTTACTCATCAAGCCTTTCACAAACTTCTTAATTATGTTCTAGCTCCTCACATAGCAAAAATTTTATTTAAATTAATGGAGAATTTTTATTCTTTAGTCTAAGTATTAAAAATAATTTTGTAAACTATACATGACACTTTGGCTTTATTAAATATAAGCTATAATTTCAGTTGTTCTGATACTACTGAATATGTTTTTCTGCGGTCTTTTGATTTGAATTTCATTAATCTGTATATTTATTGCTTATCTAAGAACCATCAGAATATCCTAAAAGCAATAGATGCTTAGAATTAACTCGTAATTTATAGTTATTATTACTAATTTCTTTCTAGAATATTTGTTTTTTAATAGTGAATTTAATGGTCTAAAGTTAATTAGATATTGCTAGTGCTACTGAGATATTTTTAATATAAATGTTGTCATTTTATTATTGTCTAAAAAGTAAGCAATAAAATCTATTTTGAATTTTAGTTTAATTCCACAAAGAAAATCCTATTTTTGAAGGATCCATTGGTTAGAAATACTTGCTCTAAAGTTATCTTGAGACATCATTTTCATAGTTTTTGTATTAGAAATTTAGTTAAAGATAAGATTAAAGAATTATCCAGTATAGATTCTAGCTCATACTCCGTATTTTTTGTTATATGTATATAAGATTCTTAATGAGTGAAGCCTTATCATCACACTTAATCAATATCTTTAATCATGCAAAGCAATATAAGATTGACTTTAGGTAAAAATCCTGGTCTAAAAAAATATAATGATGTAAATAAATAAAGATTATTATAGAGAGTTTAACAACTTGTTTACACGCAGCTCTTCAATATTAATATTTAACATCATATAACTAAATTTTCTCATACTTCGTATTGTCATTATTGCCGTCTAATAATTCACATCACCTTCTACAAAGGAGAATCTGATTATTAAAAATTATTCTTGAATCTTGAAACAAATGTTCCAGTCTTCTTGAATAAAATCCAAATAAGAATTAGTAATTAAGTCATTAATAGTCCATCAGTCAAACTTTCATATTACAAACGAGAACCATCTTGGCAAGTTAGACTTGTCTCTTCCGAGCATGTCCATCCCTTCCCTTGGTGGTATCTAGTGCAAGATTACTCGTCAAGCGTTATACACTACACTAGATTATTAACTAGTTTTCCAGACCTCTGCCAACATTCATATTTTTAAATAATAATAATAATACACAAATAAAGAACTAAGATAATAGCTAATTTGAAATTAGTCATTTAAAAAGGTAGCAGAATTTGTAATTATTATACATTTCATTTTATTTTAAGATTTAAAATTTTTATATAGTTAAAGTAATAAAAGCATTTTACAAAAATAATTAAGCAACCTTGCATTGAAATTACCCTTTAAGCTTATCATAAAATTTGAAACTATTTTTTGTTTAAAACAAAATATAAAAATTTATTTTTAAACTAGAGCAAGAAAACAATTTTGCTTATAGCAACAAAAAAGAACATTTTATTTAGTTTTATTCTTTATTTTGATCTACATATTTTTGACTAATTTCAAGAATTATACTAAATAAAATTAATCTAAATAAAGAAATGTTTGCTAGTTTAAATTTTTTTTAATGGTTTACTTTTTAATTTAGATTAATTAATGAATTTAAAAATTATAAAAAGTTAAATTTAATTTAATGTGCTTGTTTTAAAATTTCATATATATTATAAATCTAACTTTTTAAACTGTTTTTTAGATTCAAAATATCTTAGATTCATAAAGAAAAAGACTTTAGACTTGTATAAAAATATTGAATATTAAATTAACTTTTAAATATAATTAGCGTAAATTTATTTATTTAGTTCATTCTAATTGTAAATCACGTAGATCTAAATCTATTTTCTCAATCCTTTGGTTTTATAAAACATAGTCTACATATATTTTGAGTCTTCTATACTTTTAACTTAAAATTTCCATTCATTCTTTTTTATCTAAACTCCCTTTGTTTACATATAATATCCTTAAATTTTTGTAAATTGAGTAATCTTTACCTTGGCCATCTTAAATAGGAAATGCTTAATGAGTAATGTTTTAGTTTCCTCAAATATTTAAGATTTTTAAATTTTAGCAATTCTTTATTATTTCAATCACATCATTATCGCATAACTAGCAACTTATAAAACTTAAATATTTTATTTCTTTTATTTTTACAATTTATTTAACCCAATTTTCACCTTATATTTAACAATTAGACAGTTAAAAATCTGATATATATAGGCAATTTTTTCTAATTTGCTACAAGGTTTCTTTTTGTATTCTAGTAAATTTGATTTCTATTTAAGTACATTTTTTACAATTCTAGAATATAAACTATAATTCTTCATCTATCACTTAGTTATCTATAATTATTTTTATTAATGTCAAGTTATTTCCATAAATTCCTAATTCTTTGTAAGACTCTTTTTATATATTTAAGCTAACTAAAACTATTTGTTTTAGGTTATGAGAGTTTTATAGTAACTATCTTAAGTTTTAGTCACTAAAATTTATACATTTGGTAATTTCAGCACATTCTAGGTTTGGAAATGATTGGGTAAAAAAGTCAGTAAATGCTTAAGAAGAAAAAGAAACTTCATTTAAATATAAAGATTATATCTTTTAGCAGTCTATTTTATCTAATACTTAGCAATATTAATTTTCAACTTAAGCTAGACTAATATTTTTCAAATTAGGACATAGAGGAATAAACTAATAGCTTTGATTATTTTCACTTAAATGCAACTCTTCAATCTAATAGCCTTTAAGTAGTAAGTACTGGTTAATTAGCTTATAATTAAGTAATTAATTATCAGAATATTCTTCTATTTATATTTTTTTTAATTTTGAATCTAGACAGTAATCTAATAAAAACTATCCTGTTATATTTTCTGGGAAAAGTAGTTCAATATTTTCTAAGATTTTTAAATCTTTTATGAAGGATAAAATTGAATCTTCTAGAGTTATAAATTAAAGACTTAAGATTTTTATATTTTTAAAAAGAGAAATATCAGGTAGTATTATATCATTAATAGGCCAATCACATATTTATAGGTTATTTAGTTTGGCTAAATTTCTTTTAATGCTATTTTCGTTTTTTATTTATAGACACTCATTTAAATATTTTCGAATTTGATCACATAAATTTTATGATAAATAACTTGTATCAATGTACAATTTTTAAAGGCTGGAATTTCTAATTTATCGTAAAACTCACTTTATTTTATTCTTCACTAATTCAATTTCAATGCCTTCATATCTTTTAATATTTAATATGCCAAAGCTGAAGTTAAACTGACTAAAGTATTTATTAGCTTTCTATAAATTAGAGATGTCCTTATTTTAGAGGAATTCTGATATAATGCCTAAAATATTTCTATTTTTCCATATATTTAAATTTATTTAGTTTAATTGTTCTTAATTTATTTTATCTTTACTTTCCTAATTATGTCTTTATTATTAATCTCTTTTATATTATTACTTGCTTTATTATGCTTTCTAGCATATCTGACACAACACTTTATCCTAAGTGCTTCTAATAAATACTTCAGCTGATTAATTTTCTACATGAGTTTGAGATATCTCTTAGTAATAGTTAACTTAATTGCAGATAGAGCAAATATTAAGAGAACTATGTTCCATTATAATTTAAAAATAAGAAAATAAAATAATCAATAAGTAGTTTAAATACCTATATTGCTTAAATATCTATTTAATTATCTTTTATTTTCTATTTTATTAGCCTTTGCTTTGATAATGGAATAAACTTTAGCCGTTTATATCTAAATGTATCTTTGACTTGCTTTCTTTCTGACTTTCTTTTCAGATACTTAAATTAAAAATTCTCTATATTTATTTACTTTTTCAAAGTTGAAATAAGGAGTCTTTTATTAGTTAATTTAAAGGGATAAATTTTTCAGTTTGAAATGAAACTTTAACTTCTTAACCTCTATTGTATTTCAAATTCTAGCAATTTAGATATTAATAAAATAGTAATCTAAAATTAGATTTAATCTTCTAATATTATATAATATAAAATAGCACCTAAGAAACAATAAACTTCTTTAGCAAATCCTACAATTAACAGGATCTTTTTAACGCTTTTTATTTGCTACAAATGGATAATTAGAAGCTAAAAAAAGAAGTTTAAGACCTTAAATAATTAACTTCATCATTAATGCTATAAATTAACAACTTGTTGAATGAATAAAAGCCTAGAAATAATAAAACTAGCAGACATTTTCTACAGAGAAGTAAAGACAAATTATTAAAATCGAATGGCACTTAAGGCAAAAGTTTGACCAGAATATCAATTAACTTGAGTAGATCAAATTTAATTTATGATCGGATCCAGAATCAAAAGGAGTGCATAATCCGATCTTATCCTATTAGAAAATAGAAAAAGATGTTGATACTATAAAAAGAACGGACATAAGGTAAACCAATGTTATAGATTCAAAAGAAAATAATTATTACAAAACAAAAAGAGGAATCAAAAATTTATTTAAGATCTATTGCACGCCAAATAGAAAAATTTATAAAAAAAAAAGATTTTTATCTAACGTAGAAGCTCAAAAGATTACACATGCACTGAGACAATTTGAGAGTTAATAAGTAGGATTTGATTTCCAAGCAGTAGCAAGAGGACAAAATAGGCAATTTATAAAAATTTACGACCGAAAAGCCAGAAGAATATGATATCGAAGATTTCTGATAAGAAAAAAATTTTACTAATTCTAATTTTGTGATTAGCCAAAAAAAGGTGAAATCACTTTAATAAGATATGTTATGTTATATCCCTAATTATAATACTTATGATACTTATGATTGACTATTTTTTATTATTAGTTATCTTAAATTTATTTAATCAGTTTTATTTACCTTAATTAATCAGTTGAAATATTTTTCAAGGAAATCTAATTTTAATTATTATTTTATATAAAATGATGATAATATACAAGGGACTAGTTAGATTTATATTTTATTTAATAAAACTAAATTAAAAATAAAATATAGTAACTACTAAAATTAATTTGAATGACTTTTCTTTTTTATTATGAAAGATAATTAATTTTATTTTTAGTAAAATAAATGAAATTTATTTTTATACCAATTTTTATCATAATCATTTTACATAATATATATTTTATTGTCAATTAAGAGCTTAAAAGTTGTTTATTTTTCTTTGAATTACAACCGATTCCAACTATCAATTTTTTGAGAAGTTGGATTCCTCAACCTTTATTTTTTGTGGATTGTTATCATTCTATTTTTGTCTCATTAAGTTCTTCTGTATTCAATCTTTTTTGTGGACGCTTTTGTTGTATATGTAGATTTTTTCTAATTTCCTTTAATCCTTTTTAATTTCAAGTATTTTATAGCCAAAGCAATACCCCATTAAATACTGAGAATAATTACAATATCATCAGCTCTTGATATTTTATTTCTGTTTATTTTTCGGATGTATAAAGCTCTCAAATTTTTCCAATTTTATTTAATTTCAATTCTTTAAATTTATATTTTAAAATTCTATAAATTAGTCACAATGTTAATTCTAGTACCTTCAGTAATCATTGAAACTTCCTTAATTTAAAATTATCTTAAAATTGGCACAAAAACTGTTCTTCTATTAAGACTTTATTTTGAACAAGTTTTTCTTAATTACATACTTTCTAAATTCAGTTTTTCTATATAAGTGATTAATTCTCTCCGAAAGATTATAAACAATATCGTGCTGCTTACTATAATTATTTTCATGTTGTAACATTTCACACATACGGGTTTAGTTTGTTCTTTGACTAATGAGGTGTTGCCTTAGTTACCTACTAATCTTTTATTTAAATTCGATGAAACAAATTCCAGTGAATTTGTTTTTTCTCTTCTAGTCTTGCTTTATTCTAATCTTTCTTTACTAATTATTTATTTTTTGTTGTTCTCCATTTTTCTGAGTTTTTTAATTTATATTTTTTATAAATTAAACATTTATTGCTTTTTCTATCGTATTATCTAAAGCTAAAAGTATTCTAATTATCCAAATATATTTCTTAAATAAGTGGAACAAAAATATAATTAAATATCTTATTTTTTTATATTCATATTTTAATAATAAAATTCACAAAATTATAGCAATGAACCATTTTAAAAGAATGTTAGTATTTAAATGTTTTCTAATTCTAGAAATTAAAAATCTATAGATCAATTATACTATATTTTGAATATAGCCTTACTTTTTATAAGTTATAAAATGGCATAATAATATTATATGTGATATAAAGAATATCAATAAATTTAAATTATTCTTGCAATAGTAAAATTATTTATAACATCAATATAATATTTAGTATATAAAAGATATACTAGTTTTTATATATTTTATAATAAGTAATATATTTTAGAAGAAAATAAATAAGAATATTAATATTAAAAGTTTTTAATAATGAGTCATATTAATTATTTAATAGTTTAAGTTGCTCATTATTTTTTCAACAATATTTTTCAGTTTAATATAAGAAATTTTATAATGTTTTTTATTTGATACATCAGTGTTTAAGATGTGTGATAATTTATTATTTTTCTATTAATATATATAATTGATTGGATAAAGATGAATTAGTATAAGTAAAAGAGACTAATTAAAAAAGAGTTTAGCCAATAGCAATTAATATGGATTGAATAATCTTATATAATAGGGTTCATTCTAACCAAATTTTTCTAAGTTATGATTTTAATAATTAATTAAATTAAATTAAATTTAGTTTCTTATATAATTTAAACTTGTATATTTCTAAATTTTCTTGCTACTTTTTCTTATTTTTTTGTTTTTTAAATCTAGAAATTTAAATTTATTTTTATTGTTTTCTTTAATCTATGCTAAATTTTTAATTTTAAGTATCTACTATTTATCCTTTAAATTATTAGCTTTATTTTATTATATTTAATTAGTATCAAACTTATTTATCTTATTTTTTATATCATAATAATATCCTCTTTAAGATTATTATGTAATAGAATCATTATGTAATTTAATTAAGAAAAAAAAATGGAATAATCTATTTGCCTTTCTAAAAACTATATAAGAAACGCAAAAAGAAAGGCAATGAAACAATTAATGAAACAACAATAACTAGAAGAGAAATCAAGTTCCTCGTCACAAGGAAAACTATGATTGGAACAATTCAAAAGAATCCAGATGAGTTTGAAAAGAAATCAGAACTCTTTCTATAGCTCGATTAAATGAAAATGACAATCTAAGGGTATCAAGAAACAATTTATAATAAAGGAGAAAAAATAGGAAAGTTAATGAATTTCAAAGAAGATCAAAATAACGAATTTCTTATAATTAGACGCTAGTTAATCTAGAACAATTTAGTCACGGAATAGCAATTATACTAGCAGTATTAAACGAATCTTAAACAAAACCAAGAAATGATTACAGAAAAAGATTGTACTCAAACAAATTATCAAGAAAAACAGAGCAATGAAAAGATCGATTTGAATTTAATGAAGATTAACTAGAAAAAAAGCATTTATGAAAAAATTAGAAAAATAAACAAAACAATGTAGCTTTTGCAAGTCAAATCATCATTTACTAAAACATTGTGCTGGCTGGAAATAAATATAAATAAAAGAACAAATAAGAACGTGAAAGACTCTTAATGGACTATGAATTACTGAAACCGGAGTCTATAAAAGAAAATTATTTGCTGGAAACTCGGAAGATTTCTAGTGGTTACTTCCCACGTAAAAAACTTGGTCGTGGTATCCATCCACGTTAAAAAATGGCAGTAAGAAACTGGTCGAGATCCCAGAGATTGGAAGATTTTTAAAATTTAAGTATATTATTATTATTATTATGTAATTTTTTTTATAATTCTTCTATATGTTATTTCTGCAAATCAACGAATCATTTTATCAAATTTTGCATGAAATTCTAATAATTTGGAGTATAAAAGTTTAAAGAATTATGGGAAAGTATGACAAGAATCTACTATTCAAATGGGTAATTTTATAGAAAAAAAATTGTGACTTCAAGATTCTCAAGTGAAGAAAAGATTACCCAAAAAACAATTACAAACTTTTTCAGCAGTTATAAAGGCAAACATTCTTGATTTAATTTAATTACATATTTCTTCTATATTTTTCTCAGGTATTTTATCTATCATTTATTTTAATAAATTTAATTATTTTATTAAGAAAACATTTTTTATACCGTAAATTTAATAGCTTTTATCACTTTATTGAAATTATTTAAGAAGATAAATTTGCATAAAAATAGTATTATTTTTTATTATTATTAGTAATAATAATATAATTTTATAATTGTATACATTTCATACACTTTTGTAATTAGTGTTTTTTAAATTTTCTTAGAATTAATTTATTTTCTATTAGAGTAACATTATTATATTTTTTAATATATAAAAGGGCTTATTAATTACTAAAATCTCTCTTATGACAAATATACAATTATTTTAAATTTACAATTTTTTAAGACTTATGTACTTCATACATAGCTAATCTAAATTATCTTCTAATTGTAATTTTTAAGAATGAGATTAAGATGTTGTAATTAGGCTTATAAATAATATGCTTTTATTCTTATTTTAAAATTTAATTATTTTTTAACCTAGGATAAATCTTAATTATTACCGATTCAAATTAAATTCGCTAAGTAGTATATTTTAACTAAGACTTAACTGTTTTATTGCTAATATTAAAAAATTGAAAAATATATATTCTCATTTTTGATGTCAAATGATTCTGTTCAATTGAATATTATTAAATAAAGAAAATATTTTCTGCCTTTTTAAGTTAATATTTTAGAAACTATTTTCGTCATAATGAAAAATGTGTATCAAATATCATAATGATTGATTATGATAATGTATAATGATAAGCAAGGTTAAATTAGCTATTAATTTTTAGAGTATTTAACTGTTTCTAACTTTTTATTGATTAAAATAAAATAGTTAATGCTACTAATTTTTAAAAATAGTGAATTACAAATCTATTTAGTTCAATTACTATATTTAATCTATTTAATTTTAGATTATATTTTGAAACATTTTATATTCCAATATCAACAACATGTATTCTGTATCCATCAAAATAGTTTAAATTATTTTCTTAATGCTTTTAACTTAAATTTATTAATTAACATTATTCTATCTTTATAATAAACTTATTCAATCTCTTGTTTATTTTGTTTTGTTTAGTTTCCATTATAAAAAAATACTTTATTTCAAATTTAATAAATATAATTAGTCCAAAATTAATTTTATTGCTTGAAAAAGAAGTTAGTTTTAATAAAATTACATTTAATTATTTAAAAACTTTTACTTAACTTTAAGTTTTAAATATAAATTAGCCAAGTTTATTATGCATTATTACTATTTAAAATATGAAAACTTAATTAAATAAGGATATTAAAAATATTAGTAAGATAGTTAAAATAATTTAAATAAATTAAGGAGATTATAAGATATAATGGAATATACCATTTAATTACTTTTATAAAGTATTCAAATTATGTAATAATAAATTATATTCATCTATCAAACTAATATTATTAAAATTATGCTTTTTAGGTATTTCTAACGATGATTTATTAACCGAAGTTTTTTAGTTAATTTCTTAATCAGAAAGCTTTATTTTTGAATAAAGCAAGTAAAATTTAAATAAAAAAATAAGAAAAACAACTTTAAAAGTCAGTCTAATACCATGTTCGTCAATTAGTATTTGTAGGTAAGACAATTAATAAGTAAAATATTTATTAATAACCATTATCAAATAAATGTATAAAATTTAAAAATTATCTTAATAAATTTCTATTTAAATAATAATTTTTAAAATTAATAAAAAAACGATAAACAAGAAATTAAGTTCTAATCAATATAGATTTTAAAAAAGATTAAAATTATAGTAAGAAAATTAATTATCATTAAGTTTAAAGATACTCAAAAATTTCCAAGATTAAGGTTAAATTAGATTACCGAATAGATATATAAGACTAAATTCATAAAAAGAAATGATAAGTAAAACAGAAATAAAGTAAACAATTTTGATTATGACTATATAATTTATTCTAATAGTATTTAAAAATAACATATAATATTGAGATAAAAAATTAAATAAAATCTGATAAATTAGTAAAACTTTGAAAAATATAATAAGAAAAATGATGTTGGGAGCAAGATTTTGAACTGTCTAATTATATCTTAGATCTTAGAGAGGTCTCTAGTGTAATTATAATATTGAAGGAAAAACAACTGAATGATTATCCGGCCTTGATAGAGGCTTGAAATCAACAGTTAGGAAATATGTTTTAATTAAATATAACGGCCTCTTTCGAAGAAAATGATTAGCAAATATCTTCATTATATTCATTAAGAAAACAATCATAATAAGTATTACTGACTGCTCCAACAAATTAAAATTTATAACCTGTAAATAAATACTGAGAAAGAAATTTTAAATTTATATTATTTTTTATTTTATGAAATGCACAAAAAAAGCATAAAATATTATTTGTGCACTAAATAAAATAAAAAATATAATTTATAATTTAATCTTTTAAATTTGTATAAATCAGGTAAAAAGAATATTTTAAATTGAATCAATTAAATTTCAGGCTTAAAATTTAAAAGCATATTGATATTGATATTTGATAGCAAAATTAAATATAGTAAGATATAAAAAATATATATTGTTATCTAAGTTTTAAAAAGATAGCTTAAAATATTAATATTTAGGGAATGTATAAAAAATAAAAGAAATATTTTAAAATTTACAATTTTTAATTGTAAATTGTTGATTAAAGTTAAAGTTAAATTAAGAGTTAAGGAAGGGACTGTTATCTTAATAGATGCCTACCTGATGTGTGTTAAGTGCACATCATCACTAATCTTTTCTTCTTGTTGTTGTCTTCCTGGGCTAACCTATTGTCTCGCCAGGACCCATTTCTCGGTTTTATAGGCGAATATCGCCATCCAGTCCGTCTTCAACTGGCAGAAACCGCCGATCTGCCTAGGTAGCTCCTAAAAGGTGGAGAGATCACTCCAAGGCGGCACCTCAGTCTAAGTTAGTAGGAGGTGTAATTGAGTCCCTTAGTTGGGAAGTCCAAGGATGAATGCACCACAGAGTGCACAAGTTATTGAGGGAGGGTAGTTCAGCCTTTCTATGGCCTATTTCTCAGCACGGGGGATTGCATCTTCATCGCAAGTCCCTTTAAACCTGCTGAAGGTCCCTTGTGCATCTCAGGTCCCATTTCCACCCTCTTTAATTTCAATTGTAAATTGTTGATAATTTAAAATTTATAAAGCAGTCAAATTTAAATATCATGTAATTAGTAATTTATGAATATAAAAATAAAAAATATAAATATATCTTATAAATTATATGGAAATTATATAATAATATCTTATTAAAAAGTTTAATAGCTATTTTTATAGAAATGATTAAGATTGAAAAATTGGAAATAACTAGGTTTTATAATAATTAAATTTATTATAATTTAATTAAAAAATTATAAATTTATTGTTGATTTAGTTTAAAGTAAAATATCCTCTTGTAATAAAATATTTAAAATGCCTTTTTCTAAAAATTACCTAAAATATTAAGTTTATTATCTTTTTGAAAGGAATTTTAAGAAATATTTATTTTTTAGTTTTATTTATAGTATTATTAGTAGAATCAATCTTCTAATATAAGCATTATTTTCTTCTATATATTTTTAATAATTTTTCTAAATTTTCATAATTTATTAAATTTAACAGCGTTTTTATATATATTTTTTTAAACAAATTTCTGCTGTTTTACTTATAATTGTTCAAAGTATTTTTGAAAATTTTTAAATAAAATTTATAAATTTTCGCTTTAAATATTTAATTTTCTCATTTTACTGTAAATAATTTTTCTTTTTTTATAGTTTAAAAATTATTGAATTTTCATTTTTTTATTAAGAATAGCATTTATTATTTGTTTTTATTCATTTTTTTATATTTTATATATTTACTTCATTTTGAGATACGAAAACAAAAGAATAAGTTTTCTTTTTAAATTGTATTATTTTTAAAATTATCTGATAATCTGAAACTAAATACTATCTTCAGTTTAATAATCATATCGATTAACTTTTTTAATTATTTTTTCTAATAAATAATTTTAGAATCCTCGATATTTTCTGGTTTAAAATCACTAAATACTGAATTTTGATGATTATTTTCTAGAAATCTAATACTTAAATTAGAAAAACAGCAAAATAATTTTGTTTATTTTTAAACTAATAAAATCAATTATTTGATAAAAATTATTAGGATCACATATGTATAATTTCTTAGATTATAAAATCCTAGAAAAATACATTACTAATAGCTTTAAGCTTTTAATAGAAACAAATCACTGATTTTATAAAATTTATCTCCAAATTAATTTAGATTTAAAAATCTAAATTATTTAAATGAGAGATTTCTTCTTCTAAAATCTCAATCTTTAAGTATATAATTTAAATGTTCCATATTTTTATTGATTCCGATAATTTTCAAAACCTGTAACTCAAGATACTAATGAATTTTAGGTTATGAGATGTAAGCTACAAATTTAAGTTGGCCTTCCAAAAAATAAGAATAATTTATAAAATGTCAATCATTTATTGCAATTACATTTAAGTTTAATAAATAATTAAAAACTTTGAGAGCAACAATAAATAAAATATAGTTTTAGAAATATGATACATTAAATATTAATATTTCTATCTTTTTACTAATCAGTTTTTCATATAAACTTCCTATTTTTCTTTTAATTTATTTACTATCAGAAATTATTATATATATGACTATTTAATAATACATAACAAGTTTACTTTTAAATAATTTATCCAAATTAAATTAAAAAGTTAGATAAGTAACTAAATATTATTAATTGAAAAGATTTAAGAATAAAGCTATTTTACCAAAGTTAATTTGCTATAATTAAACATAAAATCAGTGATTCAGTTAAATAATATGCCTACAACTAGTTTTTATTTTGGAGAAATTTAAAAAAATACATAAAGATTTCCTTATTATACATATACAACACTAAACAAGAAAAAAACAAGAGAAATAATTTCAATATAAGCACTAAGAACTTTCTGTTAAATTTTTTATTATGATTTGAAGAAGAGACATTATAAAATCTATGATTTGCTCATTCTTGCGAATTTTTATAATAAATATTTAACTAAGGAAGCTTTGGAAGCTACAATGATGATGAAGAGGAAGATGAATCGGATATGGAGCAAGATAATTAATTAAGAATTATTCTAAACTTACTTATTACCTAAATGAAAATATAGTAAAAACATATTAATTATTATTATATGTAAAAATCTATAAATATGATGATTAATAAAAAAGAGTAATAGATTAAAGAAAACATTATAGAATTAGTACATCAAAATATGAACATTATTAACTAAATTAAGCTAATAACTTATTTTTCTATTTTACTTTGTAAATATAAAAATTAGTATTCTTAAAATAATTAAAAATAAGCATAATTTTATAAATCTAATTAAATTATCAATCATTTAATTATTAAAATAATTAGTTAGTTGCGGAGTGATAAAATTAAGTAGAATATTAAGATTAAGTTATTAAGAAATTTATTAATTAATCATAAGAAATATCAAGATATGTTATTATAAAATAACTCTTAATTTATTCTTTTAAAAAATTAAGAGTGAAAATATATTAAAAAGAAAAATATTTTTTAGTAAATTAAGTTAAAGAATAAAATGCTAAGTATTTATTAACACTTAAACTTATAGAATATTTAATGAATCTAAATACATAAATAAGTTAGTATAAAGTATAAATTTTTTTTTGTTTTTATAAAAAAGAAACTTTTAAATTTAAATTATTTTTAAGCTTTTATTTTTTTGTAAAAAAATATAGGAAACTTTAGTTTTTTTTGTTAGATAATATATAACTCTGCTTAATAAGAAAAACTTTAAAAAAATAAGTAAAGAATATCTTGAAAATCTGTATTAAAAAGATAGAAATAAATATATAATATTAGGATCAATTTTTATAATTAAATGTATAAAATTTAATTTAGCTGGTTGTTTAATTCCTTTTATAATTTAAATTTCTTATAATAGAAAAAAATTATATCTGAATGAAAATAGTCTAAAACTATTCAAAAGATAAATTCTAATTATGTAATTACACTATAATATCAATATTAAATAAAATAATTTTGGCATTAGTTTTTATATACAATTTATGAAATATATAGTTTTTCCTTAAGCTTTTAATGAATTTTAAATAAAAAAGTAAATATTATAATTAAATATTAATCTATAAATTAAAATAAATATATAAATATTAAATATAATTACTTATTATTAATAAACTTTCGTAAATATTCTTAATTTTTCTTAAAAGTGTAAATTTATTTTAATTTTAAAAATAATAAAAAAATTATATTAATACTAGTAAAATTATCAAACTTAATTACTTTATTTTTTATTTTTTATTTCTAAATATAGAATAGATTCTAATTTAAATTACTTTGATAATTTAACTTAAGAGATCTCATAATTACTTTTAAACCTACCTTAAATTAATAAATATAGCAAGCCAATCTAAATACTCTACTAGTATTTTCAAATCTAATCTATTATCTTACAAATACTAAGATAGACTATCTGCACCAAGGACAACTAGCATGTAAGATAGATTCCTAATTATTTAACAACTCTATACTTTGAACTATAACGATTTTTTTTTATTTTATCATTTTTTATCATAAGATTATTAAAAAAGGTTGATGAGCACAAATATCAATTAAATTATTCTTAAAAATTACCTAAAACACGAAAAAAATATTTGGTATAAGTTATTAACAAAAAATGTAATAATATTTAAACTTAAAAAGTTTACTCTTTATGAATATAATTTTGTCTAATATTTCAAATTTTATATCTTATAAAGTCATAATTCACATTACATTTAAGACATGAAATGACTATTAAATTGTTTTAAGCTCCTTTAAATTAAAATACTATTTTATATTAGTTTCCGTTTTTAAACTTAAAGCCTAAAGATTAAAATAGCAAATTTTTTCTCTTAGGAACTAGATTCTATCTTTTTAGAGCTAATTTTGAAGTTAATTGATTCTTTTTTAATATATGCTAATTGATTTGATTTATATAGGATTTGATATCTTAATTTGAGTAGGTTTATTTAATGTATAGTATCTGATCTATAATTTAGTAATGACAAGAATCAGATTGAATAACTAGGTTTTAGTTGATTAAATGTGTAGAATTGTAAATGAGTAAATTCTAAGTTAGAGTATAAATAAATGTTTCTTATAGTATCTAAGATATATTGATTAGCTTTTTTGTTTAAGTATAAAAAATGGTTTAATTAATAAAAGCTTTGTTAGTTAATAAATGCTAGCTATATAATTTTCTTTAGAAGTTATATTATTTTAGAGTCATATTTAATTTAATTACATACTATATATTTATAAAAGTTATTGCTATTCCTATTTTTACTACTACTTATCAAATATTTATTATCATTTAGTATTAAAGTTAATATACTGGTTGATAATACCAATATAATAAACAGTAAATAGTAGATAAAAACTAAGTTTAAATAATAAATTTATTAAACTAATTTATTAGTTATAATTAGAACTAATCATCTATTAAAAAACCTATCTAATACATATTTGTCTAAAACTAAATAGAAAAACCTTATTTTTATTATTTAAATCTCCAGTAATACATTAGAATCTTTTATTCTCAAATTATTTACATTTCTAGATAAAATCAAGTTCTGGTAGTAAAGATTAATTATTCTTATGCTATATAAAAACTATAAGTAATTAATTTAGATATGTTAAAATAGCCAAATAGTAATAATAATCAAAAATAATATTTTAATAGTCTTAAATAACATTTTTTCTAGAACGCTTATCTGTTTTCTTATGCAAAATAAATGCTTAATTAAATTAAATTATTATAGTGCAATTATTTAAGCATTTTAAAATTAACTTTATTTTTTACTTTAACTATTAACAGAATTAGACTTTTATATTTAATAGATATGTCATTTTTAATTATTAATAATACAAATTACTAATCAAGTATTGACTAACTAAAAGGGGTACTATCATTTATGTGAAGACTAAGTAATAAAAATTTTAGGCAAAAGATAAGGAATAATGATAAATAATCGATAAAACAAAACTAATTTAAGTAAAATAGAAAAGAAAGAAGATATGACTCAGTCAATTTCAAATATTGAACATAAAATTAAGCTAGATAGACTATTTAATTAATTTAATTATATGATTAAAATAAAATTACAATAGATATACATCAGATTTTATATTAAGAATAAAATCTTCAACCTCTTTTTACAAACCACATTATGTTAACACAAAATGTTGTAGAATTGAAAATAATCATAATTTAATAAAAATTTTTGAGTACATCATAGCATAATTTATATCTGTAAAATGATATTAAAGAATTATAATCTTAAAAGTGATTAATTTATTCTATGTTTATGATCAAAACAGAGATAAAAGCAGAATCTACTCACAACTATAGAAAATAGTTTATTACTTTGTCTTTTAGATAAAATCGTGCAAAATGTGATGGAAATTGAGTTAATTAAAATAGATAGATAATTGTTAGAATAATATAATTCTTTGATTTTATTCATTATAATATACTATAGAAATACAATTAAATTAGTTTCAAACTTACTTTATATATAAATTTAAAATGGTAAAAAGTTCTTTTCATTATAACAAAGAACTTAAAGAAGGATCGAATAAAAATATTTTACAATTAGTTCACTGTAATATGAACTAAATCACCACTAAATAATTACTTATTTAACAGTTTACTCTATAAAAAAAAATTTATATATTTTCTATTAGTTAAAAATGACAACTTTAAAGCTTTATTCCAATATAGATTCGTGGATATAGAACTAATTATAAAAATATTTAAAATAGCATATCTTTTTAGATTAAAATATGATTATGAGTCATAAGTATTTTTACTATTGGAAGAATAATTTAAATTTATTTGATATTCTTTATATCACATATAATTTTATTGCATCATTTTCTAACTTATAAAAAGAAAGGCAATATCTAAAAATATGGTATAATTGATCTTAAGATTTTTAATTTGTAGATTTACAAATAAATTTAAATACAAACATTTTTAAAATGGTTCATTCTTATAATTCTGTGAATATATTCTAAAAATATGAAATATAAAAAATACAATATTAATGATGTTTAAATGGCACTTAATTAAGAAGTACATACTGATAATAAGAATCTTTTTAGCTTTAAATTATACGATAGTAAGAGCAATAAATATTCAATTTTATAAAGAAATATAAAATTTTGTAAATAAGCTCCTTAATTTAGATTTATTAATATTAGTATAAAAAATACTAGAAGTTAAACAATTTTAAATTGAAAATTATCAAATAATTAGTTTTATTTAAGTAGAAAATATCAATAAAAATGTTCAAATGTATGAAAAAGATAATAGCAATACCTATAGAAATTTTATTTAAATTAAGGAAATTTAAAGAAGTGTAGATATTTACAATGTTAACTGAAAAATAATATTTATAACGATTAAAATTTGGTAGAGACTATGAAAGTAATGGTAATTGAATTGTTTATAGATAAACTATGCAAAATAGTTTAAAATTCTGTAAGTTACAAATTCTATCTAAAAAATAAAACTCAAAAAATTATATAAAAGTATTATGCTAGAAATACTCCAAACAATAAAATTTTCATTTGATATTAAAAAGCTTATTGATTACATCTTCTTCACTTAAATTTATGTTTATCTTCTTTTATTTTTTCCTTTTCAAAGATAAGTTTTTAAATTATTAAAATTAGCATTTTATATTTTTAGTTTGTTATATGATGATTTGTTGTATGCAAGAGATTTTCTTATGTAAAAATGTTATATTAGTGAAATTGAATAATTTGATTTCTGTGTTCGGAGTATAAACACAAAAACAAACTTATTTTTTTAATTCTGGTGTGTTTTAATAAAAAGTAATTACTTTATAAAAAGAGTAAAATTAGAAAGAAAGTTAAAAAAGATTTTGGAAGGAAAGTCTAAAGATTAAAGAAATATTTTCTTAATTTAGTATATAAAACTTTGATTCTTATCCAAGCTTTGATAATAATGTAAAACATTTTTACTTAAGAAATTTCAGTTAGTGAATTTTTACATCTTAAAAAGACAAATTATATTTCTTACTTTTAATTTTACAAGTTTGAAAAATGAAAATAAGGTAAAGTGTTTAATGTTATTCCTTAAAAATTTATACAATTTAGCTAGATGATTCCAGTGTCTTAATCAAAAATATTTTAATAAGTGAAATTTAAATTTAAACACTTAGGGTTCAAATCATTGCTTACTTTCTACTAAAATCCATTTTCCATTCTTGATATTGTAAATATTCATTTTCTTACTAGAATTAAAAAATCAAATAAATATGCCTAATTAAATTGGTTTGTGCTAATATAACTCGCCTCACTTTTTCTTTTTTCATGCCTCGATATTTCTTTAAAATCAAACATATAGCTCTCATCTAAACTATCACCAGAGTTTCAAACTAAGCACGCTTTTAAATCTTAAATATAAGTAGCACTACTCGAACTTCTTTATGGTAGTTTACAAGTTTATAAAACTCATTCGTTATGAACTATGTTATTTACTCAAATTTTCTCTGAAGCTACAGAGTCATATCCACCTAGAGTTATTAGTTAGTTATCGTTATAACACAAACCGAAAGTGCATAACTCAGTTTAAAACTCTTGAATATTAGATTTTTTTTAGAAGTTATTTTTTAAATATAAAGTTTCATTATTTTTATTTCTTTATCCACATATAATAAATATCGTTCCTTCTAATCAAAAATAGTTCTATGGTATGCTCCTCCAAACTGATCATCTTTTAATATGATATGCATTCTTTTAAGTAAAAAGATTCCTTTTCCTGAGATTAATAATAAAGATGAATTTAGTTATTCAATTCATCGTGAAGAGTTTTAAAACTGTGTAGATAAGCTATCTTTTTATTCTTTAGTTAAACTTTCGTAAATGGAATCTAGACCTTATTCACACTATGAAAGTCTATTACTTTTTTGTTCCTCTTATGGTTTTTTTAAGTTAAATGTCATGCTTTAATCTAATTTATATGTCTAAGAGACCTAATTGAAAATTATCAATTCTTCATTTTTAAAAGTGTATTTATTTACTAGGTACTAAAATTAGGTAAGGGTTGGTATTTGAAAACTAGAAGAGGTATTTTAGAGAATAGGATTCCTGCTTAATTAGCTGTTTAGGTTTTAAAATATTTGTTAAAGCAATAAGTTTAGTTATATAAGTTTAGCTTTAATGGATTTATATAAAAGTTAAAGTAATTCTTGTTAAGTAGCATTTTATAAATAAAAGCATTTTATAAGTTAAAAGCTTATTTAGTATTATACTAAGTTAGTTAGTTTTAATGTACTTAGAAGTAATTAAAGCGATATAGCAGAATAGTTTAAAAAGATAGATTAAATATTTAAGATAACTACTATTAAACAATTCTCTTTTTATTCCTTTTTTATACTTAAGAAGGTATAAATATATGAGTAATTTAGCTAATAATTTAAAGGCTTGGAGTTTAGATTATATATAAATGTAAGGAATTTAGCTATACTTTGATAGATTTATTTTAGCCTATTTTAGTGACTCTTTTAGAAGTTTAAAATATAGCTAACTTAATATTATATAGTTACTTATTTTATACTAATAACACTCTTTATAAACTTAACACAGTAAACTTATATTTATTTTTAACTTTTTATAGGATAGTGAAACTTGTGTAATCAAATTAAGAACCTAAGTAAATAAGCATTTTAATTTAAAAATTATGCATGCTAGTGAAATTAAGAACATTATAGAGCGGTTTATAAAAAGAGCTAATCTAAGCAATGATAATCTATCTAGAACACTTTAATTAGGTATTTTAAAATTAGTTATAAATAAATTGGATTATAGAGCGCGTAGCACTCTCGTTGGTGCGCAGTTCTTTAAATTAATTTTATTTAATATCGAATAATAACATTCTATGGGTCTCTCTATCCTTGTTTTCTCTTCCTGCAGTTCGTCCCTATAATTTTTCCTTCCAAAGCATAGGATGCAATATGCGATTACGGGTACATCTTTCCCCGACCTATGGTGAAGAAGGTTTTCTCCTGGTATTCAGAGTTCTCCAGCTTGTCGAATTTTCCTTCTCTTGTTATTGGTTTCCCTTTCTCCGATTTATCCTCCGTCCACGCTCATTTTTTAGTTGTCTTGCTGAGCCTCCAAGTAGCATTCGAAGGAAAGAACTTTCCACCCTATTTAAAATATATATATAATAAAAAATGGACATAATATATTAAGATTAAGTGCTAGTTTGGCAAGGAAATTACCGAATTAACTATGAGGATTATTTAGCAAAAGAATAATGGGTTTAAATAATTAAAACTTATGATTTATTAATGCCTAATAAATGAAATTGATTGCTATAATAATTCTATATAATCGCATATCCTATCTCTTACTAAAATTATAAGATAATTGTAAAAATTAACAAATAGAGTAACGAATGAGAAAGGAGGCACATAATAGTTATTCTTAAATAATAAAGTTTTATTTTTATTTTCTTTATACTAAATAAAGATAATCTATTTATATCAAATTAGTGCTTTTCTATTATCTTTCGAATTGTAAGTATTTATATTTAATTTAAGTTTTATGATTATATAAATCTCATTTACCAAATATTAATAATTCATTATAATTTAACTATTCTTATTATCAAACATATTAAGCAAAATTCTTATGCTATTTTATCGCTTTTCTATTACTTATTTTTTATTTTACTATATTAGATTTTAAATATAATATTGTAGAATAATGAAAAAAGCTTTACTTCAAAAATTAATATAGAAAGCTAGCAAATAATAAATATTTTTGGATTTTAAAAAACAAGAGATAACATTAAATAAAGCATATTTAATTAAATTTCTATCTTAGAAATTGTAATTAAGGAACATTCTAACGATATAATTTTACTTTAATGTTACTATCTAAAAGAAATTATTTTTAAGCTTTTGCTAATTTAGTAAATTAGCAGTTAATATGCTTAGTTTTAATTATTTAACATGCTTTACTAATTAGTTTTGATATGAATTTAAAATTTAGTTTCTATTTCTTTTTTTTATTTAATTTATTTTAGACTCAAAGATTTCTCTAATTGATCTATTTTTGGGTCATTTTATATATTTCAATAAATGAATTTTATCAACATTTTCAACAAAAAGAAATATTGATAGAACTAAGATAAGTTTTAGCTTAATTTTTTATGATAAAAATTGTTAAAAATTGTATAAATAAACAAATAAGTAAATAAGATTAGAGAGCACGTAGCACCTCAATGGCGCGCAGCTCTTTAATAAAGGATTTTAAAGTCAACATTTTTTTTTCTCTTAATTCTTCCATGGTGCTAGCATCCTTTGTGAATCTTGTCTTCTATAGGCGTGGTCGGAATGCTCCCTAAGAGACCTTGTCATCTGGAATCTGTCATCAACAAAGCTATTGAAGCCTCTTTAGTCTTTGTCTTCTCTCTTGCCTCTACCAAGATTCTTGTTCAGTTTTTCACTCATGGGTATTTCCTGGAATCATATTTCAAGTAATGGTCAGTTGGAGGATTGCTCTCCCTATTTATTTATATACTTATAGAATAAAAGTTAAAAGCTACTTCTACATAAATACTATTAATTTAGCTTTCTTTTAAAATTACTTCTAAATATTAATTCCTAAAGGTATCTATAGCATTATACATTAAACAAGTAAAATATTAAACTTTATATAGACTAAAAAGGAAATAGATATATAAAAATATAGCAGTAATTAAAGAAATTAATGAAACTAATTATTTAATAATAAAAATAGAGATTAGAATTTCCTATAAACTATCCATTTTATAAATAAATGTTTTCTAGTTAGTTTTATAAATTTAAATAAAGTGCAAATACTACAAAATTAATTAGATACTTAGAATTATTTTTACTATTCCCTTTAAATATTATAAATATTGTCAAAATTAAGCCTTTTTTCTTAAGCATAGCAATTAATTATTATAGACTAGAAAGTTTATTATATTAAAAAATCTGATTAATTCTCTTTCAAAGGAAAAAACTAAGCAAGCTTAAGAATAATATTAAAATGAAATATAAAAATTCTCCTCCATAAAAAATTAAATCATGGAATTAAATGAAAAATTAGGACTTTAATAAAAATCGCGATTAAGATGCCCAAGAAAGTAACAAATTAAAAAAAGGAAATCAGCAGAAATTTGAAATATAAGAGGTAAGTATGCAAATAAAATAAAAAAGATAGACTTAATCAATTTTCTCTATATATACAAACAATAATCTACTAAAAATAAAACAATTGACAATCTATGGATTTTGAGAAGGAGTAAAAACTAGTTTACATCATTATTCAGAGAAATTCATTAAGATGTTGATACTGCAAGAGGAAAAGGATATCTGGTAAGTCAATGTTAATATTCAAATAAAACTTAAAAAATAGAGAAAAAAACTCTAGAGCAAAATAAATAGAATATATTCCCTGCAAGAAAGTAAGATTTATAGAAGAATGCTTATCATAAGGAATGAAATTATATGAGTCAAAAAAGGGAACAAACATAATGAGGAAAATATTAAAGGAATCAATGGACTCATAATCTTAAAAGTGTAAAAGATGATTGAGTAGAAGAGAAAGAATATGAAGAAAATTATCAACAGTTTCAGAAGTATAAGGAAGGTTTACAAGCAATAAATACAAATAAATTTATCTTAAACAGTGATGATTTTAATAAAAGAGGAATCACGTCAATCTATTATTATTGTAATTATTTTTCTATATAAATTTTTATTAGGCTTATAAATTAAATAACTTCTATAGAATTGAAAATAAAATTTAATTTTTAATCTTTTTTAGCAATAATTTACTGAAAATTAATTTTTTAATTAATTTTATAGCTTTATTTGTTAAAAGTTTGATAGTAATTTATGTTATCTTATTTCATATTACCTTTTATAAACTTTGATTCATTTAAATTTAATATTTAAACCTTAAACTTTGATGCTTTTATTAAATAAAATAAAAATCAGAACTAAAAATTCAAAATATCTTTATAATATTTCTATCATTTTCTTTAAAGAAATCTTTTATTTAACCATCATTTCTTACTGGGTTTATAGTTTTTATCTATATTTTTCTTTAAAAAAAATACATCAAAAGGACTTAGATTTTTATTATTTTAATTTGATTGAAATTTAGGATAAAAGAGATTCAGAGTTTATAAAATAATAGACCATAAGATTAGATTGGGAGATTAAAATACTAATAACAATTCTTTGGAGCTTATATTCAATTCTTTTGATTGACAGAGATAATTTAGAGAAATAATACTAAAATGTTTAGTGAAATATATAAGATAATACCAATGAAATATTAGATTCATTTATTACAAGACCCTAAAAATTATTTATAAGAGGATTCACAAAGATATACATTATGCTAATGAACTAATTGAGAATATAAAGAGTTTTTGATTTTTTAGAAGAATAAAATAATAATAATACTACTAATTTAAATGTTAAATATTCAGAAATCTTGGAGAAATTTCAACCTCGTGATCTCAGTACCGATTTTTTAATTGATCGGAGCCAAAATACCATGTTACTCTTTTGCCATTCTCCCTGTACACAGTACCATTTCGGCTTGTAAATTATTTCTTTTGGGCTTAGGATAGAACTGAATATAAAAATAGTCTTGTTGTTATTTTTATTATTTGTAAAATTCTTTTTCTTATTTCTCCTTTCTTCAATAATATTGTTTCATTTTCTCTAACTTTCAACATTACCAGAATTTCTGATACCTGTTTCTACAAACTTGGTATTTTGGTTTAAGAATCTTGGTCTTTTTATTCCAGAACTGAGGTTGCAGTGATTGGTTTCTCAACTCATCATCCATAGCTGAGGTTTTTTATTTATCACCGCTGCTTACCTTTGTAGTAAGCTTCAGCATCTTCTTCCTCTGGAAATCATAGATTTAGATTTATTGAACGAACAGTTTTTCTTACTGAGCATATTTCGTTGAAGAAATCATTTTGCTACGACCATAGGTCTCAATGAAATTCTCTTTCCATTCTTAAATATCTGCAATCTAAGACTGAGGTTTCTGTTTTCTATCCTTAGCTTCTTGATTTCCTCTTTGAGTACTTAAAAAGCTATCGGGGTTTAAATCTGTTCCTCTTGATATTGTGACATAGTGAATTCTCTTATAGCAGCTACTTCCTACGTTTCCAGCTCTTTTTTGTCCTTCTTCTTCGATTGGTGTGACTTAAGCTTCTTTTTACCTCTTTATACCTATAATCTGTACTATTAGAGGTTTTTTAGGTATGTTTCTGTTTCTATTATCTACCTTAACCTTATTTCTTAGTATCTTTAGGAGCAATATAGGAGCTTTTTTTAAATCTTTCTACATTTTTATTATTCGTTTAGAAGAATAAATCAATAAATAGATAATCTTCATAGTAAAGCTTATAGTCATTGAAGAAATTTTAAGCATCTTTTAAGAAAATACAAGAGCTAGTAAAAGGTTCTATTTCTCAATGAAAACCCTTATATATGTTTTCTCAAGCAAAGAAAATTCTCAACTCTAGACATAAAAATTTAATGGATTTTAATCAAGAAAAAATAGAAAATTTTTTTGGTTAAAGAGATAATTTAGTAAATCAATAAACATTAAAACTTGACATGATAATAAATAAACTTTAGCAACTAAAGAGATAATAAAATTTTGAATCTTTTGCCTTAAAAGAAATTCCAAATAGTTGAGTGTCTAATTCTGATGTAGGCATAGAAAAATTTTGAATGTTAAAGGAGATTTACTTACTATAATTTTACCCTCTTTTTTAAGAAATAAACCTAGATTTGAAAGAATTCCTGATGAACTTAACATTTTAACAAAATGTTTTGTCAACTTTATTTGGAATTCTAAAAGCATAAAATAAATAAAAAGCAAAAAGGAGAAAATAATCCATAAATTTGACTTAAGATATTTAACAAAAATATATTATCATAAGGAAAATAGCAATTACTAAAATTAATTTAGAAGTGAGCTTTATTTTAATTATCTTCTAAGTTAAAAATAGCTTTAATTAAATTAATTTTAGTAATTTTTTAATTTTATTTCCTTTTTATTTTTTATTTAATTAATGAAATGTAAAATTAGCATTCTTTTATGTAGATTTTACATTACTTTATATAAAATGTTATTAAAGCCAGACTTAATTAAATAATATTTAAATTAACAGATTCAAGGAAATTAATGATAATAGAGAGTTAAAAATTCCTAAGTATTATATTTAAACTTAAGCTAAAAGAGATTTTTGACGTATTTAATTGAAAGAATTGCTTATTTCAATTATAGACATTAGTAAATGTTTTTAAATCATTTTTTAATCTTGTCTTGATCTCATTAATTTTCTTAAATTATTCTATTTTCTACTCATCTTTAGCTTTTTCCTTTTTTCTTTCTCTATTTCTAGAGTTTAAATCTTCTTATCATGAACTTCTTGCGAAATATTTGATTTATAAATCTAAATATTATGAATTTAGGAATTAGAAATAGAATGCTAAAACTTAATTTAGATTATCATTTTTATATTAGCATCTTAAATAAACTAACTTGAAATGTAATAGAGGTTGCAAGTTTTACTTTTACTTTTAAAAATTAATCCTTTAGGATAATTTCAAAGTAAAGCTTTTTATTTTATATACAAACAAATAATTAACATTAAGAACTTAAACTAGAAAAAAAAATGGATTAATCTCTTCGACTCTCAAAGAATTAACTTAAAAACCTAAAAAGGAAAGCGGCAAAAGTAATTTAGAAAAAACAATAGCAACGAGAGGAGTCAAGTTCGTTATCAGAAGGTAAAGTGATGGTAGGACCTATAGAGATAAGATAACCTAAGAACGGAGCTGATCAAAAACTTTAAATTTAATTAGATCAAATGTAAATATTAATTTCAAAGTATGAAGAAACAGCTTATAACTAAGGAGAAAAAATAAGGGAATTAATGAATAGCATAGAGGATTAAAACAACGAATTATTAATACTCAGAAGATAGCTCATTCAAAGCAATTTGATAACGGAAGAACAACTCTGAATTTAGTCACGTTAAAACTTTAAATATGACACGAAAATGGAAATAGAAAAAGCACAAATATACTCAAAAGTAGAATAAAATCCAGAAAAAGAAATGATCGATATGAACTTCATTTAAAGACTAGAAAAAATAGAAAATAAACTATCGATGAAAAGAACGAAATAAAAACGAGAAAATAAACTATGCTGATATTGCAAATCAAATAATCATTTATTAAGAAACTGCTGATAATGAAAGAGAATAAACGAATAAGAGCAGAAAAGAACATGAAGACAACTTAGCAAACTATGGATAACGCAAACTGGGATTTATAAATAAAAACTCTTCGCAAGACCACTTGGAAGTCTATAGTGGTAACCTCCCACTTTCAAAAAAGGTCGTGGAACACACCCACGTTTAAAAGAATGTCCGTAGGAGCTGGTCGAAATTCCAGGAAATGCAAAACTTTAATAACTTTAAGTATATTATTATTATTATTATTAGAGAACTTAAACTTAAGTTTTGAAAATAAAATAAATTAGTCTAAGATACATTTAGATATATATGACTTAAAGTTAATTACTTCATCTAAATTAAAAAAATATATATATAATTAAATAGAAATAAACAGTTTAGGTATTTAAAATACTTATTACTTATTTTCTTTTTTTATTTTTATTTTTATAATAAAAATGGAACAGAACTTGTTTAATCTTTGCTCTATCTGCAATCAAAATTATTATTAATAAGAAGTATCTCAAACTCATTTGGAAAATAACTCAACGAATAGCTTTATTAAAAATGAATAAAATTAAATGCTATGCCAGGTATGCTTATAATAAATGCAAAGCCAGGTAAAATAAAAAGGAGACTAATAATAAAGATGTAATTAAGAAAATAAAGAAATAAGAAATTAATAGCAATAAAACTAAATTCATTTAAATATATGGAAAAATAGAAATATTTTAGGCATTATATCAGAATTCCTCTAAAATAAAGATATCTCAAAATTATAAAAAGTCAATAAATACTTTAATCAGTTTAACTTCCAATTTAGATTACTAAAAATTAAAAAATACGAAGGATTCGAAACTGAATTAGTAAAGAATAAAATAAAATGAATTTTCGTATAAGTTGCTAATTTCAGCGTTAGAGAGTTATTTATAGATTCAAGAGATTTATCATAAAATTTATGCGACTAAATTCGAAGATAGTTAAATGAGTGTCTTTAGATAAAAAACTAAAATAGTATAAATAAAAACTGCTTTAAACTAAATCACCTTAAAATAAGTGATTGGCCCATTTAAGATGTGATTTTACCAGATATTTCTCTTTTCTAAAATATAAAAAATTTAAGTCTTTGATTTATAACTCTAGAAGATTCAATGCTATCCTTCATGAAAGATTTAAAACTTTTAGAAAATATTGAACTGCTTTTCGTAGAAAATATAACAGGATAGTTTTTATTAGATTACTGTCTAGAGTTAAAACTAAAATAAATATAGATATATGTTGATAGCTAATAAATAAATTATCAACTAATTGATCAATACTTATAACTCAAAGGTAATTAGATTGAGGAGTTGTGATTATGTGATAATGATCAAAATTATAAGTTTATTCCTCTATGTCCTAATTTGAAGACTATTTGTCTAGCTTAAGTTAAAAATTAATAATATTAGGTATTAGATAAAATAAACTGCTAGAAGATATAACTTTTATATTTAAGTGAAGTTTCTTTTTCTTCTTAAGCTTTTACTAACTTTTTATCTAATGACTTTCCAAATCTAGAAAGTGCTGAAATTTCCAAATGCTTTAATTTTAGTGACTAGAACTTAAGTCTTTTACTATAAAACTCTCATAACTTAAAAAATATTAATTTAGATAACTTAAGTATATAAAAAGAGTCATACAAAGAAATAGGAATTTATGGAAATAATTTAAAATAATTAAAGATAATTATAGATAACTAAGTGATAGATGAAGAGTTATAGTTTATATTCCAAAACTGTAAATAGGTTACTTAAATAGAACTTAAGCTAGCTGAAATACAAAAAGAAACTCTATAGCAAATTAGAAAAAGTTGCCAATTATTATAAAACTTTTAATTGATTAATTGCTAAATAAAAGGTGAAAATTGGGTTAAACAAATCACAAAAATAAAAAATATAAAAAGTTTAAGTTTCGAAAACTGTTAGTTATGCAATAATGATGTGATTTAAATAATATAGAACTGTAAAAATTTAAAGAAATTGATTCTTTAAAGAAACGAAAATATATCACATGAAGCATTTCCTATTTAAGATGAGTTGGGGAATGATTACCTAATTTACAAAAATTTAAGGAGATTATATGTAAGCAAGAGTAGCTCAGATAAAAAAGACTGAATAGAAGTTTTAAATTAAAAGTATAGAAGACTTAAAATATTTGTGGACTATGTTTTACAAAATGTGAGAATTGAAAAATTAGATCTTAATTTACGTAATTTGCAATTAGAATGAGTTGAATAAACCATCCATCCTTATATTTAACATTTTATAAATAATATATTAAATATTTTACATAAGTTTAAGTATTTTAATTTATTAATCTTAACCATTTAAATCTAAAAGCTAATTTAAAAAGTTAAATTAAAAATAAATATGAAATTTTTCTATTAGTTCACTAAATAAATTTTCATTCTTATAGATTTTTATTTTATTTTCTTAATTTAAAGATAAAAAGTAAATTCTTTAAATTAATTTTAAATTAAAAAATTTCTTTATTTTGATTATTTTTTGAGTATAATTCTTCAAATATATTTAAACAAAATGTGGGTAAAACAATCAATTATTAATACTAAAGAAAATGTAGATTTATATTTTTGTTATAAGTAAATTTATTTGCTTTCACAAGTTTGAAAATAAAATAAAAAATTATTGTTTCAAAAACATAATAGAATCAAATATTATAATATTATTAAAGAGCAACTTAATATCAGTAACTTTAGTTATTTTATATAATATCTTTATTATTATAAATGGATTATTTTTAATAGAAGTGAAATTTGCTTATATTAAATAATTAAGCTAAAAATTAAATAAAATGTATAATTATTCAAAATCCGCTAATTTATTTTTAATATCTATCTTTTTAATTATAGTTTATCTAAGTTCTTATTCTTTTTTATTTTTTTAATTATTTATTTTAATAACTAAATTACTAAAAAATTTGCATTGTAATGTTTTATTTTTATATAATATAAAAATATAAGTATTCTTATAAAATAACTGTATTAATTTAAAGTTTAAAAATAAATATTTAGAATTATAAATTTTTAATTATGCCTGCAATTTTAAAACTAGTTCCTTCAATAAAAGAAGAAATTAATAATTGCTTTCAAGCTATTTTTTATACATAATCTATTGAATCATTATAATTTCCAGAATTTTCGGTTACTATCACTTATTTTATTTAGGTATAGAGTATATAAAAACATGGAAGAATTTGAAAGAGATTTCTACATCACCTTCAAAAAGTTGGAGAAGAAATCTGAATCTAATCTTGGCCAGTCGTCTTTTTCTTAACTTTTATCTTTTCCTGTAATTCAAGTAGGATATAACTAGCAGAAGAAATCCTAGAAAGTAACTCACGTAATAAGTCCTGCATCGGAGGAAAAGTCAAGAAAGCAGATGAAGTCTGCTCCTCACCAAAAGGTGTCAGAATTCAATCCTTTCTGGCCAAATGAGCATGGAGTAGCTCATCAAAGTGATGATGAACATTCAGGAAGAGGTTAGGAAACTGAGAAAGGATAATGAGAAGCTTATGGAACAACTCAGCCTAGTGGAAGGAATAGAATCAGAATTATGTCCAAGGAAAGAGAACTAAGTGCTTTCTGAAACATATCCTAAGACCAGAATAACTAATCAAGAATTAGTTTCAGAAAAAATCTGATCTGAGTAACAGACTAGAAAAATAGAAAAGAAGCTAGACAAACAAAGGGGAGATCCAATGATAATTGAAGAGACCAACATGAAGAATAGGTTAAACCACAAAAAGTAGTGAAGAATTGTTACTACTGCAACTCGACAAAACACTTATGAAGACGCTGCAAGAAATTCCAAAATTTCAAGATGTAGTATTGGAATAAATAAAGTAGAATACAAACACAGTAGAGGTAGAAAAAACAAATGAAGTAGAGACAAATCAGAGAGAGATTATACTTAAATAAATTAGGCTTCATCTTCAAGAGAAAATCTGATTAGAGATGAAGATAGAATTGAAAATGACATGAATGATGAAAGGAGAGAGGAAGAGAGACTTTTAAAGATTTATTTTTAAAACTGAAGCAATCTGGTGTCCAGCATGAAGAGATGAAAATTCTCGATAATTGCTAAATTTAATTTATCCTATTATTATTATTATTTAATTTTAGAGTTTATATAAATTAGAATTTTTTTTTTCTTAAGTTAGTAGAAAAGAAAATTAATGTACAACTCTTTAATTTGTATTTTTAATTATTAATAATAGTGAATTCTGTCTTTTAGAATTTATTTACTATTGTATATGTACATTGAGGGATATTTGATAATGTGGGTGCTTGGCAATAAGTTAAGAAAAGTAATGGTTGATATCAAGTAAAATTAATACATAATATTCTTGCGAAAGCGAAGCTTTCATATGAGTAGATGGAACAATACAGAGAATATTAAATTCAGATGAAGGATTCAGCAACTCAAAGAAATAGAGAAGTTTAATTTAAAAGTTTTACTTTTTAATAAATTAGTTGGTTTAGAATGCAATTTATTAAAATTATGGAATAAAGTTTAAGAAAAGTATAACAAAAAATATCTAGATGAATGAATAGGATAAGTAGAGTTATTTAGACAATAAATGAGAAAATATGAAGAAGAAAAAATAAAAGCTTATTAAAAGCAATTTAGTTTTAATAATACAAGAAGTAAATACTCCCAATATTAAAACCAATTATTAATTAACATATTAATTTTATTTTAATAAAATACTAAAAAAGAAATAAAAAAGGAAAATGTTAAAAAGTATAAAAGAAAAATTAAAATTAAAATTAGATAATAAAAGTTTTAAATTTGAGAGTTAAATTGAAATACTTAAAAGAGTGAGCTTTATATATAAAAGCTTATAAATTTTCAGGTTTTTGAAAATAATTTAATAAAACTGAATTTATGGTTCAGAAAAGCAAGCATACTGAAACACCAACTTCACTTGAGAAGCCCAGAAACCAGGCAAAGTTTGCTTTACATCAAGAGATGTCGGAATTTGATCCTTCTGGTCAGATGAGCATGGAATAAATCATCCAAGTTGTACTAAACCTCCAGTGAGGGGTCAAGAGACTAAAGAAGGGCAACAACAAGCTAATGGAGAATCTGAACAAGCAAGAGGAAATCGAATCAAGACTTATGTCCTAAGAAAAGGAATTAAGTGCATTTTGGAACATATCACAGAGTTAGAACTGCTAATCCTAAAATTAACAATAGAAACAGAGGGAGCTGAGCAAAAAGCTTGGAGAAATAGAAGAGAAACTGAAACAGTAAATAAAACTTAATGAGCAAAGAGGTGATCAAATGTTGATAGAGGTTATTGACAAGAAGAAGACTAAGCCAATCAAAGTAGTTAAAAGGTGCTACTATTGTAATTCAGGAAACACCTATGAAGAAGATGTGAGTAATCATAAACTTTAAGAGTCAGTATTGGAGAAAATAAAGGAAACAGCAAGCGTAACAAAAAAAAAAGACAAATATAACAAAGGAAAATATGAGAGAGACTATTCATGAACTATCTTGGAAATATTTATAGGAAGAAATCTTTGCTGAACGGAAGACATAGTTAGAGACAACAAAACAAGTGGGTGGGAGAGAAGTAGAGATTTATAAACCATTTTTTAATATCTGTGGAATCTAGGACCGGCATGAAGAGATGAAAATCCTCGAAAATTGTCAAACTTAACTATTTTTAATAATAATAATAATAAAACTGAATTTATTTGAATTAAAGATTTGAGAATAATAATATATTTTAAGTTTTGCAAAAATTTAAATTAGACAAAATTATAATAAAATATGTGAAAATAAAATTTTTTTGCTTAGCGTAATACTTAAAGAGAAACATAGTATGGAAATAATAAACTTTAATTGAAATTATTATGTATATTTTATATAAAAAATATATAAATAATATTTAAAATTTATAAATTACTAAAATTAGCAAATTAAAAAAGTATTTATCAACATTTTTTAAAGTATATAATTATAAACATAAGGAAATTATTTTAATTAAGGAAAGAGTAAAAACAAGAAAGTTTTAATTTTAAAAAATTAAATGAAAATAAAATATTAAGCAAATGCAAGATTTTTTTAATATTTAGATTTAAATAAAAAAACTTTAAAATTTGATGTAAATATAAATTTAGTTTTAGTTCAGCATTCAGAATAGATGAAATTTTAAATTGATTTTTTTTTGATTAAAAAGCAAGTGCTCAGAATAAAATCCTTTAAATCAGATTAAATAAAAATATTTTTAGGAAAATAAAAAGTTCAAGTGTAAACTTAAAGAGA
This sequence comes from Loxodes magnus, assembly GCA_946699065.1. Taxonomy (NCBI): domain Eukaryota; phylum Ciliophora; class Karyorelictea; order Loxodida; family Loxodidae; genus Loxodes; species Loxodes magnus. The sequence continues at coordinate 282,400 of CAMPDV010000389.1, forward strand.
GATTATTCGAAACTTTTTGTAAAGTAAAAAAATATAAAGTTTATAAAAAGGGAATAGAAATATTTAATAGCTAAAATAATTACTTTTAGAAATAATCAAAATTTAAGTAAAAGTAGATATATAAGAGATAAAAAAGGATATAAGTCGATAAAAGCATTTAAAAATTAAAAAATTTGTTGTGTTCTGCTCAGCATTTATACTACCAAAAAAAATCGGAACGGTGTATTTTTTAAAGATTTTATTGACAGCAAATTTATTGATATTTAATTTTTCCAACCTAACCGTTTCTAATTTATTTTCAATGATTTCATATAAAAGATATAGATTAATTTATCTATTTTAGGAAGTTAAGTTCTTAAAAATCCTAATTGATTTATTCTAATCATTGAAAACGAAATTCTCCTATATATTTCCTAAAAATAACTAAATACAAGAAAACTCCTAAATAAATATCTAATAGTAAGACAAGAAATCAGGAGTAATAATACTAAAATTTAACTTCAATCATTAATAATAGTAAGATATGTAGGATATGAAAATGATTAATTTTACCCTTTATTTCTAAATTTATATTAATAATTTCAAAAATTAAGTATTAAAAGCTTAGTCCTATATAAGTTTATTATTTTAATATAATTATTTTAAAGACTGTTTAGATAACTAAAGCAACTAGCAACTAATACCTCTTAGTATAAAATGTATATTACTATTTTATTCAACGGAACTGCCATTCGGAATAGAAAGCAGGTTCCGAAAATAGTTATACCGGTTTAAGCCAGGTAAGAAGCCAAATAGAGGTGGTGGTATTTCAAGATCGACTAAGACTCTCACCTATGCTACACCATCAGGCTTGTAGTTATATTGAATAAGATTTTTTAATAAACTAAGAACATTTATTTTAGTTAAGGTTTTACTAAATTATAATTATACTTAAGTATATAATATCTATTATTACTAAAACACTTCTATTATTATCACTTACTTACCCAATTTGTTTTACAGCACTTTTAATTATTTCTATTACTATATTATTTTATATCAAAAGCATAACAAGATATTTCAACTTTCACTCTAAGAATTTTTAATTTGGATATAGCCTAAATTTAAGGAGAAATATGAAGTTTAGATAGAAAAGTAAGACCAAGATTTATAATTAATTCAGCAACAAAACGAAAAAGATTAAATAAGCAAGAAAAGAAACCTAGACATGAAAAAAGAATGAAATAATAAGAAGCAGTTTTACATCAATAGGAATAATGGCAACTTTAAATGATTAGCCAATAACTGGTCTTAAGCTAGGAAATTTGGGACTCGATTGAACTCAGAATGAGAAAATTTAGATTTTAACATAATTAAGCAAATAAAATTTAAACTTCTATTATTTATATACGTGGAGCATTGTATTTTTATAGGCTTCTTTAGTTATTTTCAGATGTAATATTAATATCTTAAATCTCTTATTATGATTTTATTTTATTTAACATGTAAATGTTAAATTATGTTGAATAAATGCATGAAGATGCGCTTGATAGTATTACGAAGCTAATTCAAATGAAATAGTTGCTTTTAAAATCCATTTCTATAAAACTGTTTGATTAAAATCATTCAACTCATATTCAATTTCTAAATTTTTATAATTAGATAAATAAATTCATTTTAGCTGAGGTATAAGAATGTCAAATTACTTTATGTAAGTTAAGTCAATTAATATTAGATAAAGTTTACTAGATATAAAATAATATAGTAATAGAAATGAATAAAAGTGTTATAAGTAAAATTAGATAAGTAAGTAATAATAATAGAAGTGTTTTAGTAATAATAGATATTATATATTTAAGTATAAAATTATACGTTAGTAAAACCTTAATTAAATGGAATATTCTTAGTTTATAAATAATAATAATATACTAAATTAAATGTTTGTGGCTTTGAAGTATCTCAACCTAATTTCAACTGCCAACTAGTGATGAGCTCATGGAGACTTAAAATAAAAGTTCAGGTAATCGAGTTTTTTCGGAGTTTTGAAGCTCGATTGGAAAAATCTCTTTCTGTAAATTCAACGTTCATCGTAACATAAATCTTTGTAAATTCTCTTCATACTTCTTCGCTGTTTCTCTTCATTTGTTTTTTGCATATACTAAGGAAATAATAGATCATATTACTTTCAATAATCATTATTAGTACCTTTTAAATTTTTATTTATCCATATATTGAATTAGAGTATTAATTACTACTATGTGTCTAGGGACTTAAATGCACTTTTATATCATTATAAATTACTTCTATAAATACTAAATTCTAGATCTTCTTTTATTTTACACTAATTCTCTCTCCCCTATTTCATTCTAAAATACCACTATTAGTTATATAAAACGCATCTAAATTTTGTCTACTTAACCTTTACTAAATTGCGATGCGATAAAAACTAAAATGAGCATTAACAGTAATTAGCTTAAATAAAGGTATAAGGTTGCTAGATTAAAATAATAAGACTTAAATTTTATTAATAGAATAAGAAAATTACTAGCTATTTCCTATAAGTAGAAAGCAACAAATCATCTAAATGCTCATTTAATAAGAACATATATCTTAATATTTAAAATATAGCAATCAATCAATAATATGCAACTATAAACTATTTAAATGACAAAACAGCATAAAATAAAAGAAATAAAAGGATATTATGAAAAATTCAGATTAGCCTTAATTTAATAAAGAATGGCTAAGCTTTTTAGATAATAAGTCATCTAAAATTTAAAAAAATAAAAAAAATAGAGATAAAAAACGAAAGTGTAAATAGAAAAAGACAATATAAATACGAACACAAAAATCATTGATTTTGAGTTAAGATGCATCAAATCATTAGAGTTATAAAATATTCACAAGACTTAATAACAATATTTTATTACACAAAAAACTTCAAAAACTATGCTTTTTTTCTCTGTAAAAAAAAACTAACTTTTTTTCATACTTTGTTAACTCACTCTGATATTAAAATTTCGTATTCTCACTCCAAAACACTTCAAAAACTATGCTTTTTTTTATGTAAAAATAAACTAACTTTTTTTCATACTTTGTTAACTCACTCTGATATTAAAATTTCGTATTCTCACTCCAAAACACTTCAAAAACTATGCTTTTTTCCTTAAAAAAATAAACTAACTTTTTTTCATACTTTGTTAACTCACTCTGATATTAAAATTTCGTATTCTCACTCCAAAACACTTCAAAAACTATGCTTTTTTCCTTAAAAAAATAAACTAACTTTTTTTAATACTTTGTTAACTCACTCTGATATTAAAATTTCGTATTCTCACTCCAAATCATTTCAAAAACTATCCTTTTTTTCCTTAAAAAAATAAACTAACTTTTTTTCATACTTTGTTAATTCACTCTGATATTAAAATTTCGTATTCTCACTCCAAAACACTTCAAAAACTATGCTTTTTTCCTTAAAAAAATAAACTAACTTTTTTTAATACTTTGTTAACTCACTCTGATATTAAAATTTCGTATTCTCACTCCAAATCATTTCAAAAACTATCCTTTTTTTCCTTAAAAAAATAAACTAACTTTTTTTCATACTTTGTTAACTCACTCTGATATTAAAATTTCGTATTCTCACTCCAAAACACTTCAAAAACTATGCTTTTTTTCCTTAAAAAAATAAACTAACTTTTTTTCATACTTTGTTAACTCACTCTGATATTAAAATTTCGTATTCTCACTCCAAAACACTTCAAAAACTATGCTTTTTTTCCTTAAAAAAATAAACTAACTTCTTTTCATACTTTGTTAATTCACTCTGATATTAAAATTTCGTATTCTCACTCCAAAACACTTCAAAAACTATGCTTTTTTTCCTTAAAAAAATAAACTAACTTTTTTTCATACTTTGTTAACTCACTCTGATATTAAAATTTCGTATTCTCACTCCAAAACACTTCAAAAACTATGCTTTTTTTTCCTTAAAAAAATAAACTAACTTTTTTTCATACTTTGTTAACTCACTCTGATATTAAAATTTCGTATTCTCACTCCAAAACACTTCAAAAACTATGCTTTTTTCCCTTCAAAAAATAAACTAACTTTTTTTCATACTTTGTTAACTCACTCTGATATTAAAATTTCGTATTCTCACTCCAAAACACTTCAAAAACTATGCTTTTTTTTATGTAAAAATAAACTAACTTTTTTTCATACTTTGTTAACTCACTCTGATATTAAAATTTCGTATTCTCACTCCAAAACACTTCAAAAACTATGCTTTTTTTTATGTAAAAATAAACTAACTTTTTTTCATACTTTGTTAACTCACTCTGATATTAAAATTTCGTATTCTCACTCCAAAACACTTCAAAAACTATGCTTTTTTTTATGTAAAAATAAACTAACTTTTTTTCATACTTTGTTAACTCACTCTGATATTAAAATTTCGTATTCTCACTCCAAAACACTTCAAAAACTATGCTTTTTTTTATGTAAAAATAAACTAACTTTTTTTCATACTTTGTTAACTCACTCTGATATTAAAATTTCGTATTCTCACTCCAAAACACTTCAAAAACTATGCTTTTTTTTCCTTAAAAAAATAAACTAACTTTTTTTCATACTTTGTTAACTCACTCTGATATTAAAATTTCGTATTCTCACTCCAAAACACTTCAAAAACTATGCTTTTTTTCCTTAAAAAAATAAACTAACTTCTTTTCATACTTTGTTAACTCACTCTGATATTAAAATTTCGTATTCTCACTCCAAAACACTTCAAAAACTATGCTTTTTTTTCCTTAAAAAAATAAACTAACTTTTTTTCATACTTTGTTAACTCACTCTGATATTAAAATTTCGTATTCTCACTCCAAAACACTTCAAAAACTATGTTTTTTTTTCCTTAAAAAAATAAACTAACTTTTTTTCATACTTTGTTAACTCACTCTGATATTAAAATTTCGTATTCTCACTCCAAAACACTTCAAAAACTATGCTTTTTTTTCCTTAAAAAAATAAACTAACTTTTTTTCATACTTTGTTAATTCACTCTGATATTAAAATTTCGTATTCTCACTCCAAAACACTTCAAAAACTATGCTTTTTTTCCTTAAAAAAATAAACTAACTTTTTTTCATACTTTGTTAACTCACTCTGATATTAAAATTTCGTATTCTCACTCCAAAACACTTCAAAAACTATGCTTTTTTTCTATGTAAAAATAAACTAACTTTTTTTCATACTTTGTTAACTCACTCTGATATTAAAATTTCGTATTCTCACTCCAAAACACTTCAAAAACTATGCTTTTTTTTCCTTAAAAAAATAAACTAACTTTTTTTCATACTTTGTTAACTCACTCTGATATTAAAATTTCGTATTCTCACTCCAAAACACTTCAAAAACTATGCTTTTTTTTTCTCTGTAAAAATAAACTAACTTTTTTTCATACTTTGTTAATTCACTCTGATATTAAAATTTCGTATTCTCACTCCAAAACACTTCAAAAACTATGCTTTTTTTTCCTTAAAAAAATAAACTAACTTTTTTTCATACTTTGTTAACTCACTCTGATATTAAAATTTCGTATTCTCACTCCAAAACACTTCAAAAACTATGCTTTTTTTTCCTTAAAAAAATAAACTAACTTTTTTTCATACTTTGTTAACTCACTCTGATATTAAAATTTCGTATTCTCACTCCAAAACACTTCAAAAACTATGCTTTTTTTCCTTAAAAAAATAAACTAACTTCTTTTCATACTTTGTTAACTCACTCTGATATTAAAATTTCGTATTCTCACTCCAAAACACTTCAAAAACTATGCTTTTTTTTTCTCTGTAAAAATAAACTAACTTTTTTTCATACTTTGTTAACTCACTCTGATATTAAAATTTCGTATTCTCACTCCAAAACACTTCAAAAACTATGCTTTTTTTCCTTAAAAAAATAAACTAACTTTTTTTCATACTTTGTTAACTCACTCTGATATTAAAATTTCGTATTCTCACTCCAAAACACTTCAAAAACTATGCTTTTTTTCTATGTAACAATAAACTAACTTTTTTTCATACTTTGTTAACTCACTCTGATATTAAAATTTCGTATTCTCACTCCAAAACACTTCAAAAACTATGCTTTTTTTTCTCTGTAACAATAAACTAACTTTTTTTCATACTTTGTTAATTCACTCTGATATTAAAATTTCGTATTCTCACTCCAAAACACTTCAAAAACTATGCTTTTTTTCTATGTAAAAATAAACTAACTTTTTTTCATACTTTGTTAACTCACTCTGATATTAAAATTTCGTATTCTCACTCCAAAACACTTCAAAAACTATGCTTTTTTTTTCCTTAAAAAAATAAACTAACTTTTTTTCATACTTTGTTAACTCACTCTGATATTAAAATTTCGTATTCTCACTCCAAAACACTTCAAAAACTATGCTTTTTTTTTCTCTGTAAAAATAAACTAACTTTTTTTCATACTTTGTTAATTCACTCTGATATTAAAATTTCGTATTCTCACTCCAAAACACTTCAAAAACTATGCTTTTTTTTTCTCTGTAAAAATAAACTAACTTTTTTTCATACTTTGTTAATTCACTCTGATATTAAAATTTCGTATTCTCACTCCAAAACACTTCAAAAACTATGCTTTTTTTTCCTTAAAAAAATAAACTAACTTTTTTTCATACTTTGTTAACTCACTCTGATATTAAAATTTCGTATTCTCACTCCAAAACACTTCAAAAACTATGCTTTTTTTTCCTTAAAAAAATAAACTAACTTTTTTTCATACTTTGTTAACTCACTCTGATATTAAAATTTCGTATTCTCACTCCAAAACACTTCAAAAACTATGCTTTTTTTTCCTTAAAAAAATAAACTAACTTTTTTTCATACTTTGTTAACTCACTCTGATATTAAAATTTCGTATTCTCACTCCAAAACACTTCAAAAACTATGCTTTTTTTTTCTATGTAAAAATAAACTAACTTTTTTTCATACTTTGTTAACTCACTCTGATATTAAAATTTCGTATTCTCACTCCAAAACACTTCAAAAACTATGCTTTTTTTTTCTCTGTAAAAATAAACTAACTTTTTTTCATACTTTGTTAATTCACTCTGATATTAAAATTTCGTATTCTCACTCCAAAACACTTCAAAAACTATGCTTTTTTTCTATGTAAAAATAAACTAACTTTTTTTCATACTTTGTTAACTCACTCTGATATTAAAATTTCGTATTCTCACTCCAAAACACTTCAAAAACTATGCTTTTTTTCCTTAAAAAAATAAACTAACTTTTTTTCATACTTTGTTAATTCACTCTGATATTAAAATTTCGTATTCTCACTCCAAAACACTTCAAAAACTATGCTTTTTTTTCCTTAAAAAAATAAACTAACTTTTTTTCATACTTTGTTAACTCACTCTGATATTAAAATTTCGTATTCTCACTCCAAAACACTTCAAAAACTATGCTTTTTTTTCTCTGTAACAATAAACTAACTTTTTTTCATACTTTGTTAATTCACTCTGATATTAAAATTTCGTATTCTCACTCCAAAACACTTCAAAAACTATGCTTTTTTTCTATGTAAAAATAAACTAACTTTTTTTCATACTTTGTTAACTCACTCTGATATTAAAATTTCGTATTCTCACTCCAAAACACTTCAAAAACTATGCTTTTTTTCCTTAAAAAAATAAACTAACTTTTTTTCATACTTTGTTAACTCACTCTGATATTAAAATTTCGTATTCTCACTCCAAAACACTTCAAAAACTATGCTTTTTTTTTCTCTGTAAAAATAAACTAACTTTTTTTCATACTTTGTTAATTCACTCTGATATTAAAATTTCGTATTCTCACTCCAAAACACTTCAAAAACTATGCTTTTTTTTCCTTAAAAAAATAAACTAAATTTTTTTCATACTTTGTTAATTCACTCTGATATTAAAATTTCGTATTCTCACTCCAAAACACTTCAAAAACTATGCTTTTTTTTTCTTAAAAAAATAAACTAACTTTTTTTCATACTTTGTTAATTCACTCTGATATTAAAATTTCGTATTCTCACTCCAAAACACTTCAAAAACTATGCTTTTTTTTCCTATGTAAAAAAATAAACTAACTTTTTTTCATACTTTGTTAACTCACTCTGATATTAAAATTTCGTATTCTCACTCCAAAACACTTCAAAAACTATGCTTTTTTTCTATGTAAAAATAAACTAACTTTTTTTCATACTTTGTTAACTCACTCTGATATTAAAATTTCGTATTCTCACTCCAAAACACTTCAAAAACTATGCTTTTTTTTTCTCTGTAAAAATAAACTAACTTTTTTTCATACTTTGTTAATTCACTCTGATATTAAAATTTCGTATTCTCACTCCAAAACACTTCAAAAACTATGCTTTTTTTTCCTTAAAAAAATAAACTAACTTTTTTTCATACTTTGTTAACTCACTCTGATATTAAAATTTCGTATTCTCACTCCAAAACACTTCAAAAACTATGCTTTTTTTTCTCTGTAACAATAAACTAACTTTTTTTCATACTTTGTTAATTCACTCTGATATTAAAATTTCGTATTCTCACTCCAAAACACTTCAAAAACTATGCTTTTTTTCTATGTAAAAATAAACTAACTTTTTTTCATACTTTGTTAACTCACTCTGATATTAAAATTTCGTATTCTCACTCCAAAACACTTCAAAAACTATGCTTTTTTTCTCTGTAAAAATAAACTAACTTTTTTTCATACTTTGTTAACTCACTCTGATATTAAAATTTCGTATTCTCACTCCAAAACACTTCAAAAACTATGCTTTTTTTCTATGTAAAAATAAACTTACTTTTTTTCATACTTTGTTAACTCACTCTGATATTAAAATTTCGTATTCTCACTCCAAAACACTTCAAAAACTATGCTTTTTTTTCCTTAAAAAAATAAACTAACTTTTTTTCATACTTTGTTAACTCACTCTGATATTAAAATTTCGTATTCTCACTCCAAAACACTTCAAAAACTATGCTTTTTTTTCTCTGTAAAAATAAACTAACTTTTTTTCATACTTTGTTAACTCACTCTGATATTAAAATTTCGTATTCTCACTCCAAAACACTTCAAAAACTATGCTTTTTTTCTATGTAAAAATAAACTTACTTTTTTTCATACTTTGTTAACTCACTCTGATATTAAAATTTCGTATTCTCACTCCAAAACACTTCAAAAACTATGCTTTTTTTTCCTTAAAAAAATAAACTAACTTTTTTTCATACTTTGTTAACTCACTCTGATATTAAAATTTCGTATTCTCACTCCAAAACACTTCAAAAACTATGCTTTTTTTCTATGTAAAAATAAACTAACTTTTTTTCATACTTTGTTAACTCACTCTGATATTAAAATTTCGTATTCTCACTCCAAAACACTTCAAAAACTATGCTTTTTTTTCCTTAAAAAAATAAACTAACTTTTTTTCATACTTTGTTAACTCACTCTGATATTAAAATTTCGTATTCTCACTCCAAAACACTTCAAAAACTATGCTTTTTTTTCCTTAAAAAAATAAACTAACTTTTTTTCATACTTTGTTAACTCACTCTGATATTAAAATTTCGTATTCTCACTCCAAAACACTTCAAAAACTATGCTTTTTTTCTATGTAAAAATAAACTAACTTTTTTTCATACTTTGTTAACTCACTCTGATATTAAAATTTCGTATTCTCACTCCAAAACACTTCAAAAACTATGCTTTTTTTTCCTTAAAAAAATAAACTAACTTTTTTTCATACTTTGTTAATTCACTCTGATATTAAAATTTCGTATTCTCACTCCAAAACACTTCAAAAACTATGCTTTTTTTCTATGTAAAAATAAACTAACTTTTTTTCATACTTTGTTAACTCACTCTGATATTAAAATTTCGTATTCTCACTCCAAAACACTTCAAAAACTATGCTTTTTTTTCCTTAAAAAAATAAACTAACTTTTTTTCATACTTTGTTAACTCACTCTGATATTAAAATTTCGTATTCTCACTCCAAAACACTTCAAAAACTATGCTTTTTTTCCTTAAAAAAATAAACTAACTTTTTTTCATACTTTGTTAACTCACTCTGATATTAAAATTTCGTATTCTCACTCCAAAACACTTCAAAAACTATGCTTTTTTTTCCTTAAAAAAATAAACTAACTTTTTTTCATACTTTGTTAACTCACTCTGATATTAAAATTTCGTATTCTCACTCCAAAACACTTCAAAAACTATGCTTTTTTTTCCTTAAAAAAATAAACTAACTTTTTTTCATACTTTGTTAACTCACTCTGATATTAAAATTTCGTATTCTCACTCCAAAACACTTCAAAAACTATGCTTTTTTTTCCTTAAAAAAATAAACTAACTTTTTTTCATACTTTGTTAACTCACTCTGATATTAAAATTTCGTATTCTCACTCCAAAACACTTCAAAAACTATGCTTTTTTTTCCTTAAAAAAATAAACTAACTTTTTTTCATACTTTGTTAACTCACTCTGATATTAAAATTTCGTATTCTCACTCCAAAACACTTCAAAAACTATGCTTTTTTTTCCTTAAAAAAATAAACTAACTTTTTTTCATACTTTGTTAACTCACTCTGATATTAAAATTTCGTATTCTCACTCCAAAACACTTCAAAAACTATGCTTTTTTTTTCTCTGTAAAAATAAACTAACTTTTTTTCATACTTTGTTAACTCACTCTGATATTAAAATTTCGTATTCTCACTCCAAAACACTTCAAAAACTATGCTTTTTTTTTCCTTAAAAAAATAAACTAACTTTTTTTCATACTTTGTTAACTCACTCTGATATTAAAATTTCGTATTCTCACTCCAAAACACTTCAAAAACTATGCTTTTTTTTCCTTAAAAAAATAAACTAACTTTTTTTCATACTTTGTTAACTCACTCTGATATTAAAATTTCGTATTCTCACTCCAAAACACTTCAAAAACTATGCTTTTTTTCTATGTAAAAATAAACTAACTTTTTTTCATACTTTGTTAACTCACTCTGATATTAAAATTTCGTATTCTCACTCCAAAACACTTCAAAAACTATGCTTTTTTTTCCTTAAAAAAATAAACTAACTTTTTTTCATACTTTGTTAATTCACTCTGATATTAAAATTTCGTATTCTCACTCCAAAACACTTCAAAAACTATGCTTTTTTTTCCTTAAAAAAATAAACTAACTTTTTTTCATACTTTGTTAACTCACTCTGATATTAAAATTTCGTATTCTCACTCCAAAACACTTCAAAAACTATGCTTTTTTTTCCTTAAAAAAATAAACTAACTTTTTTTCATACTTTGTTAACTCACTCTGATATTAAAATTTCGTATTCTCACTCCAAAACACTTCAAAAACTATGCTTTTTTTTCCTTAAAAAAATAAACTAACTTTTTTTCATACTTTGTTAACTCACTCTGATATTAAAATTTCGTATTCTCACTCCAAAACACTTCAAAAACTATGCTTTTTTTTCCTTAAAAAAATAAACTAACTTTTTTTCATACTTTGTTAACTCACTCTGATATTAAAATTTCGTATTCTCACTCCAAAACACTTCAAAAACTATGCTTTTTTTCCTTAAAAAAATAAACTAACTTTTTTTCATACTTTGTTAACTCACTCTGATATTAAAATTTCGTATTCTCACTCCAAAACACTTCAAAAACTATGCTTTTTTTTCCTTAAAAAAATAAACTAACTTTTTTTCATACTTTGTTAACTCACTCTGATATTAAAATTTCGTATTCTCACTCCAAAACACTTCAAAAACTATGCTTTTTTTTCCTTAAAAAAATAAACTAACTTTTTTTCATACTTTGTTAACTCACTCTGATATTAAAATTTCGTATTCTCACTCCAAAACACTTCAAAAACTATGCTTTTTTTCTATGTAAAAATAAACTAACTTTTTTTCATACTTTGTTAACTCACTCTGATATTAAAATTTCGTATTCTCACTCCAAAACACTTCAAAAACTATGCTTTTTTTTCCTTAAAAAAATAAACTAACTTTTTTTCATACTTTGTTAACTCACTCTGATATTAAAATTTCGTATTCTCACTCCAAAACACTTCAAAAACTATGCTTTTTTTTCCTTAAAAAAATAAACTAACTTTTTTTCATACTTTGTTAACTCACTCTGATATTAAAATTTCGTATTCTCACTCCAAAACACTTCAAAAACTATGCTTTTTTTCCTTAAAAAAATAAACTAACTTTTTTTCATACTTTGTTAACTCACTCTGATATTAAAATTTCGTATTCTCACTCCAAAACACTTCAAAAACTATGCTTTTTTTTCCTTAAAAAAATAAACTAACTTTTTTTCATACTTTGTTAACTCACTCTGATATTAAAATTTCGTATTCTCACTCCAAAACACTTCAAAAACTATGCTTTTTTTTCCTTAAAAAAATAAACTAACTTTTTTTCATACTTTGTTAACTCACTCTGATATTAAAATTTCGTATTCTCACTCCAAAACACTTCAAAAACTATGCTTTTTTTTCTCTGTAAAAATAAACTAACTTTTTTTCATACTTTGTTAACTCACTCTGATATTAAAATTTCGTATTCTCACTCCAAAACACTTCAAAAACTATGCTTTTTTTCTATGTAAAAATAAACTTACTTTTTTTCATACTTTGTTAACTCACTCTGATATTAAAATTTCGTATTCTCACTCCAAAACACTTCAAAAACTATGCTTTTTTTTCCTTAAAAAAATAAACTAACTTTTTTTCATACTTTGTTAACTCACTCTGATATTAAAATTTCGTATTCTCACTCCAAAACACTTCAAAAACTATGCTTTTTTTTCTCTGTAAAAATAAACTAACTTTTTTTCATACTTTGTTAACTCACTCTGATATTAAAATTTCGTATTCTCACTCCAAAACACTTCAAAAACTATGCTTTTTTTCTATGTAAAAATAAACTTACTTTTTTTCATACTTTGTTAACTCACTCTGATATTAAAATTTCGTATTCTCACTCCAAAACACTTCAAAAACTATGCTTTTTTTTCCTTAAAAAAATAAACTAACTTTTTTTCATACTTTGTTAACTCACTCTGATATTAAAATTTCGTATTCTCACTCCAAAACACTTCAAAAACTATGCTTTTTTTTCTCTGTAAAAATAAACTAACTTTTTTTCATACTTTGTTAACTCACTCTGATATTAAAATTTCGTATTCTCACTCCAAAACACTTCAAAAACTATGCTTTTTTTCTATGTAAAAATAAACTTACTTTTTTTCATACTTTGTTAACTCACTCTGATATTAAAATTTCGTATTCTCACTCCAAAACACTTCAAAAACTATGCTTTTTTTTCCTTAAAAAAATAAACTAACTTTTTTTCATACTTTGTTAACTCACTCTGATATTAAAATTTCGTATTCTCACTCCAAAACACTTCAAAAACTATGCTTTTTTTCTATGTAAAAATAAACTAACTTTTTTTCATACTTTGTTAACTCACTCTGATATTAAAATTTCGTATTCTCACTCCAAAACACTTCAAAAACTATGCTTTTTTTCCTTAAAAAAATAAACTAACTTTTTTTCATACTTTGTTAACTCACTCTGATATTAAAATTTCGTATTCTCACTCCAAAACACTTCAAAAACTATGCTTTTTTTTCCTTAAAAAAATAAACTAACTTTTTTTCATACTTTGTTAACTCACTCTGATATTAAAATTTCGTATTCTCACTCCAAAACACTTCAAAAACTATGCTTTTTTTCTATGTAAAAATAAACTAACTTTTTTTCATACTTTGTTAACTCACTCTGATATTAAAATTTCGTATTCTCACTCCAAAACACTTCAAAAACTATGCTTTTTTTTCCTTAAAAAAATAAACTAACTTTTTTTCATACTTTGTTAATTCACTCTGATATTAAAATTTCGTATTCTCACTCCAAAACACTTCAAAAACTATGCTTTTTTTCTATGTAAAAATAAACTAACTTTTTTTCATACTTTGTTAACTCACTCTGATATTAAAATTTCGTATTCTCACTCCAAAACACTTCAAAAACTATGCTTTTTTTTCCTTAAAAAAATAAACTAACTTTTTTTCATACTTTGTTAACTCACTCTGATATTAAAATTTCGTATTCTCACTCCAAAACACTTCAAAAACTATGCTTTTTTTCCTTAAAAAAATAAACTAACTTTTTTTCATACTTTGTTAACTCACTCTGATATTAAAATTTCGTATTCTCACTCCAAAACACTTCAAAAACTATGCTTTTTTTTCCTTAAAAAAATAAACTAACTTTTTTTCATACTTTGTTAACTCACTCTGATATTAAAATTTCGTATTCTCACTCCAAAACACTTCAAAAACTATGCTTTTTTTTCCTTAAAAAAATAAACTAACTTTTTTTCATACTTTGTTAACTCACTCTGATATTAAAATTTCGTATTCTCACTCCAAAACACTTCAAAAACTATGCTTTTTTTTCCTTAAAAAAATAAACTAACTTTTTTTCATACTTTGTTAACTCACTCTGATATTAAAATTTCGTATTCTCACTCCAAAACACTTCAAAAACTATGCTTTTTTTCCTTAAAAAAATAAACTAACTTTTTTTCATACTTTGTTAACTCACTCTGATATTAAAATTTCGTATTCTCACTCCAAAACACTTCAAAAACTATGCTTTTTTTTCCTTAAAAAAATAAACTAACTTTTTTTCATACTTTGTTAACTCACTCTGATATTAAAATTTCGTATTCTCACTCCAAAACACTTCAAAAACTATGCTTTTTTTTTCTCTGTAAAAATAAACTAACTTTTTTTCATACTTTGTTAACTCACTCTGATATTAAAATTTCGTATTCTCACTCCAAAACACTTCAAAAACTATGCTTTTTTTTTCCTTAAAAAAATAAACTAACTTTTTTTCATACTTTGTTAACTCACTCTGATATTAAAATTTCGTATTCTCACTCCAAAACACTTCAAAAACTATGCTTTTTTTTCCTTAAAAAAATAAACTAACTTTTTTTCATACTTTGTTAACTCACTCTGATATTAAAATTTCGTATTCTCACTCCAAAACACTTCAAAAACTATGCTTTTTTTCTATGTAAAAATAAACTAACTTTTTTTCATACTTTGTTAACTCACTCTGATATTAAAATTTCGTATTCTCACTCCAAAACACTTCAAAAACTATGCTTTTTTTTCCTTAAAAAAATAAACTAACTTTTTTTCATACTTTGTTAATTCACTCTGATATTAAAATTTCGTATTCTCACTCCAAAACACTTCAAAAACTATGCTTTTTTTTCCTTAAAAAAATAAACTAACTTTTTTTCATACTTTGTTAACTCACTCTGATATTAAAATTTCGTATTCTCACTCCAAAACACTTCAAAAACTATGCTTTTTTTCTATGTAAAAATAAACTAACTTTTTTTCATACTTTGTTAACTCACTCTGATATTAAAATTTCGTATTCTCACTCCAAAACACTTCAAAAACTATGCTTTTTTTTCCTTAAAAAAATAAACTAACTTTTTTTCATACTTTGTTAACTCACTCTGATATTAAAATTTCGTATTCTCACTCCAAAACACTTCAAAAACTATGCTTTTTTTTCCTTAAAAAAATAAACTAACTTTTTTTCATACTTTGTTAACTCACTCTGATATTAAAATTTCGTATTCTCACTCCAAAACACTTCAAAAACTATGCTTTTTTTTTCTCTGTAAAAATAAACTAACTTTTTTTCATACTTTGTTAACTCACTCTGATATTAAAATTTCGTATTCTCACTCCAAAACACTTCAAAAACTATGCTTTTTTTTCCTTAAAAAAATAAACTAACTTTTTTTCATACTTTGTTAACTCACTCTGATATTAAAATTTCGTATTCTCACTCCAAAACACTTCAAAAACTATGCTTTTTTTTCCTTAAAAAAATAAACTAACTTTTTTTCATACTTTGTTAACTCACTCTGATATTAAAATTTCGTATTCTCACTCCAAAACACTTCAAAAACTATGCTTTTTTTCTATGTAAAAATAAACTAACTTTTTTTCATACTTTGTTAACTCACTCTGATATTAAAATTTCGTATTCTCACTCCAAAACACTTCAAAAACTATGCTTTTTTTTCCTTAAAAAAATAAACTAACTTTTTTTCATACTTTGTTAATTCACTCTGATATTAAAATTTCGTATTCTCACTCCAAAACACTTCAAAAACTATGCTTTTTTTTCCTTAAAAAAATAAACTAACTTTTTTTCATACTTTGTTAACTCACTCTGATATTAAAATTTCGTATTCTCACTCCAAAACACTTCAAAAACTATGCTTTTTTTTCCTTAAAAAAATAAACTAACTTTTTTTCATACTTTGTTAACTCACTCTGATATTAAAATTTCGTATTCTCACTCCAAAACACTTCAAAAACTATGCTTTTTTTCCTTAAAAAAATAAACTAACTTTTTTTCATACTTTGTTAACTC
Source organism: Loxodes magnus (assembly GCA_946699065.1). Classification (NCBI taxonomy): domain Eukaryota; phylum Ciliophora; class Karyorelictea; order Loxodida; family Loxodidae; genus Loxodes; species Loxodes magnus. The sequence goes on from CAMPDV010000389.1 coordinate 298,964, forward strand.
ACTCTGATATTAAAATTTCGTATTCTCACTCCAAAACACTTCAAAAACTATGCTTTTTTTTCCTTAAAAAAATAAACTAACTTTTTTTCATACTTTGTTAACTCACTCTGATATTAAAATTTCGTATTCTCACTCCAAAACACTTCAAAAACTATGCTTTTTTTTTCTCTGTAAAAATAAACTAACTTTTTTTCATACTTTGTTAACTCACTCTGATATTAAAATTTCGTATTCTCACTCCAAAACACTTCAAAAACTATGCTTTTTTTTTCCTTAAAAAAATAAACTAACTTTTTTTCATACTTTGTTAACTCACTCTGATATTAAAATTTCGTATTCTCACTCCAAAACACTTCAAAAACTATGCTTTTTTTCTATGTAAAAATAAACTAACTTTTTTTCATACTTTGTTAACTCACTCTGATATTAAAATTTCGTATTCTCACTCCAAAACACTTCAAAAACTATGCTTTTTTTCTATGTAAAAATAAACTAACTTTTTTTCATACTTTGTTAACTCACTCTGATATTAAAATTTCGTATTCTCACTCCAAAACACTTCAAAAACTATGCTTTTTTTTCCTTAAAAAAATAAACTAACTTTTTTTCATACTTTGTTAACTCACTCTGATATTAAAATTTCGTATTCTCACTCCAAAACACTTCAAAAACTATGCTTTTTTTTCCTTAAAAAAATAAACTAACTTTTTTTCATACTTTGTTAACTCACTCTGATATTAAAATTTCGTATTCTCACTCCAAAACACTTCAAAAACTATGCTTTTTTTTCCTTAAAAAAATAAACTAACTTTTTTTCATACTTTGTTAACTCACTCTGATATTAAAATTTCGTATTCTCACTCCAAAACACTTCAAAAACTATGCTTTTTTTCTATGTAAAAATAAACTAACTTTTTTTCATACTTTGTTAACTCACTCTGATATTAAAATTTCGTATTCTCACTCCAAAACACTTCAAAAACTATGCTTTTTTTTCCTTAAAAAAATAAACTAACTTTTTTTCATACTTTGTTAATTCACTCTGATATTAAAATTTCGTATTCTCACTCCAAAACACTTCAAAAACTATGCTTTTTTTTCCTTAAAAAAATAAACTAACTTTTTTTCATACTTTGTTAACTCACTCTGATATTAAAATTTCGTATTCTCACTCCAAAACACTTCAAAAACTATGCTTTTTTTCCTTAAAAAAATAAACTAACTTTTTTTCATACTTTGTTAACTCACTCTGATATTAAAATTTCGTATTCTCACTCCAAAACACTTCAAAAACTATGCTTTTTTCCCTTCAAAAAATAAACTAACTTTTTTTATACTTTGTTAACTCACTCTGATATTAAAATTTCGTATTCTCACTCCAAAACACTTCAAAAACTATGCTTTTTTTTCCTTAAAAAAATAAACTAACTTTTTTTCATACTTTGTTAACTCACTCTGATATTAAAATTTCGTATTCTCACTCCAAAACACTTCAAAAACTATGCTTTTTTTCTATGTAAAAATAAACTAACTTTTTTTCATACTTTGTTAATTCACTCTGATATTAAAATTTCGTATTCTCACTCCAAAACACTTCAAAAACTATGCTTTTTTTTCCTTAAAAAAATAAACTAACTTTTTTTCATACTTTGTTAATTCACTCTGATATTAAAATTTCGTATTCTCACTCCAAAACACTTCAAAAACTATGCTTTTTTTTCCTTAAAAAAATAAACTAACTTTTTTTCATACTTTGTTAACTCACTCTGATATTAAAATTTCGTATTCTCACTCCAAAACACTTCAAAAACTATGCTTTTTTTTCCTTAAAAAAATAAACTAACTTTTTTTCATACTTTGTTAACTCACTCTGATATTAAAATTTCGTATTCTCACTCCAAAACACTTCAAAAACTATGCTTTTTTTCTATGTAAAAATAAACTAACTTTTTTTCATACTTTGTTAACTCACTCTGATATTAAAATTTCGTATTCTCACTCCAAAACACTTCAAAAACTATGCTTTTTTTCTATGTAAAAATAAACTAACTTTTTTTCATACTTTGTTAACTCACTCTGATATTAAAATTTCGTATTCTCACTCCAAAACACTTCAAAAACTATGCTTTTTTTCTATGTAAAAATAAACTAACTTTTTTTCATACTTTGTTAACTCACTCTGATATTAAAATTTCGTATTCTCACTCCAAAACACTTCAAAAACTATGCTTTTTTTCTATGTAAAAATAAACTAACTTTTTTTCATACTTTGTTAACTCACTCTGATATTAAAATTTCGTATTCTCACTCCAAAACACTTCAAAAACTATGCTTTTTTTCCTTAAAAAAATAAACTAACTTTTTTTCATACTTTGTTAATTCACTCTGATATTAAAATTTCGTATTCTCACTCCAAAACACTTCAAAAACTATGCTTTTTTCCCTTCAAAAAATAAACTAACTTTTTTTCATACTTTGTTAACTCACTCTGATATTAAAATTTCGTATTCTCACTCCAAAACACTTCAAAAACTATGCTTTTTTCCCTTCAAAAAATAAACTAACTTTTTTTCATACTTTGTTAACTCACTCTGATATTAAAATTTCGTATTCTCACTCCAAAACACTTCAAAAACTATGCTTTTTTTCTATGTAAAAATAAACTAACTTTTTTTCATACTTTGTTAACTCACTCTGATATTAAAATTTCGTATTCTCACTCCAAAACACTTCAAAAACTATGCTTTTTTTCTATGTAAAAATAAACTAACTTTTTTTCATACTTTGTTAATTCACTCTGATATTAAAATTTCGTATTCTCACTCCAAAACACTTCAAAAACTATGCTTTTTTTCTATGTAAAAATAAACTAACTTTTTTTCATACTTTGTTAATTCACTCTGATATTAAAATTTCGTATTCTCACTCCAAAACACTTCAAAAACTATGCTTTTTTTTCCTTAAAAAAATAAACTAACTTTTTTTCATACTTTGTTAATTCACTCTGATATTAAAATTTCGTATTCTCACTCCAAAACACTTCAAAAACTATGCTTTTTTTCTATGTAAAAATAAACTAACTTTTTTTCATACTTTGTTAACTCACTCTGATATTAAAATTTCGTATTCTCACTCCAAAACACTTCAAAAACTATGCTTTTTTTTCCTTAAAAAAATAAACTAACTTTTTTTCATACTTTGTTAACTCACTCTGATATTAAAATTTCGTATTCTCACTCCAAAACACTTCAAAAACTATGCTTTTTTTCTATGTAAAAATAAACTAACTTTTTTTCATACTTTGTTAACTCACTCTGATATTAAAATTTCGTATTCTCACTCCAAAACACTTCAAAAACTATGCTTTTTTTCTATGTAAAAATAAACTAACTTTTTTTCATACTTTGTTAACTCACTCTGATATTAAAATTTCGTATTCTCACTCCAAAACACTTCAAAAACTATGCTTTTTTTCTATGTAAAAATAAACTAACTTTTTTTCATACTTTGTTAACTCACTCTGATATTAAAATTTCGTATTCTCACTCCAAAACACTTCAAAAACTATGCTTTTTTTCTATGTAAAAATAAACTAACTTTTTTTCATACTTTGTTAACTCACTCTGATATTAAAATTTCGTATTCTCACTCCAAAACACTTCAAAAACTATGCTTTTTTTCCTTAAAAAAATAAACTAACTTTTTTTCATACTTTGTTAATTCACTCTGATATTAAAATTTCGTATTCTCACTCCAAAACACTTCAAAAACTATGCTTTTTTCCCTTCAAAAAATAAACTAACTTTTTTTCATACTTTGTTAACTCACTCTGATATTAAAATTTCGTATTCTCACTCCAAAACACTTCAAAAACTATGCTTTTTTCCCTTCAAAAAATAAACTAACTTTTTTTCATACTTTGTTAACTCACTCTGATATTAAAATTTCGTATTCTCACTCCAAAACACTTCAAAAACTATGCTTTTTTTCTATGTAAAAATAAACTAACTTTTTTTCATACTTTGTTAACTCACTCTGATATTAAAATTTCGTATTCTCACTCCAAAACACTTCAAAAACTATGCTTTTTTCCCTTCAAAAAATAAACTAACTTTTTTTCATACTTTGTTAACTCACTCTGATATTAAAATTTCGTATTCTCACTCCAAAACACTTCAAAAACTATGCTTTTTTCCCTTCAAAAAATAAACTAACTTTTTTTCATACTTTGTTAACTCACTCTGATATTAAAATTTCGTATTCTCACTCCAAAACACTTCAAAAACTATGCTTTTTTTTCCTTAAAAAAATAAACTAACTTTTTTTCATACTTTGTTAATTCACTCTGATATTAAAATTTCGTATTCTCACTCCAAAACACTTCAAAAACTATGCTTTTTTTTCCTTAAAAAAATAAACTAACTTTTTTTCATACTTTGTTAACTCACTCTGATATTAAAATTTCGTATTCTCACTCCAAAACACTTCAAAAACTATGCTTTTTTTTCCTTAAAAAAATAAACTAACTTTTTTTCATACTTTGTTAACTCACTCTGATATTAAAATTTCGTATTCTCACTCCAAAACACTTCAAAAACTATGCTTTTTTTCCTTAAAAAAATAAACTAACTTTTTTTCATACTTTGTTAACTCACTCTGATATTAAAATTTCGTATTCTCACTCCAAAACACTTCAAAAACTATGCTTTTTTTCTATGTAAAAATAAACTAACTTTTTTTCATACTTTGTTAACTCACTCTGATATTAAAATTTCGTATTCTCACTCCAAAACACTTCAAAAACTATGCTTTTTTTCTATGTAAAAATAAACTAACTTTTTTTCATACTTTGTTAACTCACTCTGATATTAAAATTTCGTATTCTCACTCCAAAACACTTCAAAAACTATGCTTTTTTTCCTTAAAAAAATAAACTAACTTTTTTTCATACTTTGTTAATTCACTCTGATATTAAAATTTCGTATTCTCACTCCAAAACACTTCAAAAACTATGCTTTTTTCCCTTCAAAAAATAAACTAACTTTTTTTCATACTTTGTTAACTCACTCTGATATTAAAATTTCGTATTCTCACTCCAAAACACTTCAAAAACTATGCTTTTTTCCCTTCAAAAAATAAACTAACTTTTTTTCATACTTTGTTAACTCACTCTGATATTAAAATTTCGTATTCTCACTCCAAAACACTTCAAAAACTATGCTTTTTTCCCTTCAAAAAATAAACTAACTTTTTTTCATACTTTGTTAACTCACTCTGATATTAAAATTTCGTATTCTCACTCCAAAACACTTCAAAAACTATGCTTTTTTTCTATGTAAAAATAAACTAACTTTTTTTCATACTTTGTTAACTCACTCTGATATTAAAATTTCGTATTCTCACTCCAAAACACTTCAAAAACTATGCTTTTTTCCCTTCAAAAAATAAACTAACTTTTTTTCATACTTTGTTAACTCACTCTGATATTAAAATTTCGTATTCTCACTCCAAAACACTTCAAAAACTATGCTTTTTTTTCCTTAAAAAAATAAACTAACTTTTTTTCATACTTTGTTAATTCACTCTGATATTAAAATTTCGTATTCTCACTCCAAAACACTTCAAAAACTATGCTTTTTTTTCCTTAAAAAAATAAACTAACTTTTTTTCATACTTTGTTAACTCACTCTGATATTAAAATTTCGTATTCTCACTCCAAAACACTTCAAAAACTATGCTTTTTTTTCCTTAAAAAAATAAACTAACTTTTTTTCATACTTTGTTAACTCACTCTGATATTAAAATTTCGTATTCTCACTCCAAAACACTTCAAAAACTATGCTTTTTTTCCTTAAAAAAATAAACTAACTTTTTTTCATACTTTGTTAACTCACTCTGATATTAAAATTTCGTATTCTCACTCCAAAACACTTCAAAAACTATGCTTTTTTTCTATGTAAAAATAAACTAACTTTTTTTCATACTTTGTTAACTCACTCTGATATTAAAATTTCGTATTCTCACTCCAAAACACTTCAAAAACTATGCTTTTTTCCCTTCAAAAAATAAACTAACTTTTTTTCATACTTTGTTAACTCACTCTGATATTAAAATTTCGTATTCTCACTCCAAAACACTTCAAAAACTATGCTTTTTTTTCCTTAAAAAAATAAACTAACTTTTTTTCATACTTTGTTAACTCACTCTGATATTAAAATTTCGTATTCTCACTCCAAAACACTTCAAAAACTATGCTTTTTTTTCCTTAAAAAAATAAACTAACTTTTTTTCATACTTTGTTAACTCACTCTGATATTAAAATTTCGTATTCTCACTCCAAAACACTTCAAAAACTATGCTTTTTTTCCTTAAAAAAATAAACTAACTTTTTTTCATACTTTGTTAACTCACTCTGATATTAAAATTTCGTATTCTCACTCCAAAACACTTCAAAAACTATGCTTTTTTCCCTTCAAAAAATAAACTAACTTTTTTTATACTTTGTTAACTCACTCTGATATTAAAATTTCGTATTCTCACTCCAAAACACTTCAAAAACTATGCTTTTTTTTCCTTAAAAAAATAAACTAACTTTTTTTCATACTTTGTTAACTCACTCTGATATTAAAATTTCGTATTCTCACTCCAAAACACTTCAAAAACTATGCTTTTTTTCTATGTAAAAATAAACTAACTTTTTTTCATACTTTGTTAACTCACTCTGATATTAAAATTTCGTATTCTCACTCCAAAACACTTCAAAAACTATGCTTTTTTTCCTTAAAAAAATAAACTAACTTTTTTTCATACTTTGTTAATTCACTCTGATATTAAAATTTCGTATTCTCACTCCAAAACACTTCAAAAACTATGCTTTTTTTCTATGTAAAAATAAACTAACTTTTTTTCATACTTTGTTAATTCACTCTGATATTAAAATTTCGTATTCTCACTCCAAAACACTTCAAAAACTATGCTTTTTTTTCCTTAAAAAAATAAACTAACTTTTTTTCATACTTTGTTAACTCACTCGTATATTAAAATTTCGTATTCTCACTCCAAAACACTTCAAAAACTATGCTTTTTTTCTATGTAAAAATAAACTAACTTTTTTTCATACTTTGTTAACTCACTCTGATATTAAAATTTCGTATTCTCACTCCAAAACACTTCAAAAACTATGCTTTTTTTTCCTTAAAAAAATAAACTAACTTTTTTTCATACTTTGTTAACTCACTCTGATATTAAAATTTCGTATTCTCACTCCAAAACACTTCAAAAACTATGCTTTTTTTCTATGTAAAAATAAACTAACTTTTTTTCATACTTTGTTA